>SKCR01041909.1:0-156016 GCA_019454045.1 Zanthoxylum bungeanum | reverse complement strand
AAGATCTTATGAGAAATGGAAAAAGGCTTGGAAGGTAGTTGAATCGGTGAATGAAGAGAGTACGCAACAACCAAAAGCTATAGAGTCCGTGAGTGATATGAGTGTAAACACTTGTTATGTTGAGTGTATGGAAAGTAAAAATATTTGTGAGGCCAATGGTTATGAGTGTGTTTTTGTGAGTGACATGGTGAGTGGAAATGCTTGTGAGACCGTGAGCATGAAGAGAGTAAACACTTGTGAGGCAGTGTGCTTTGAACGTGGTAACTGTTGGCACTGGCCATCAGCGAGGTTAGCCAATCCTCTCCAATTGGCTTGTTCTATGCCTTTGGATTTTGTTCCTTGTGATATGAATGAGGATGTGCTGGTGTGGGAGGATGATCGTAAAGGTATTTTTTCAGTCATCAGTGTTTGGGATGCGTTGAGGGTAAGAAGTAATCGGGTGAGTTGGTACCGAATTGTTTGGTTTCCAAAGGCCATTCCAAGACATGCTTTTATGCTTTGGCTCATGATTCAAGGAGGCCTTTATACTCAGGATCGGTTAATGGCTTTTGGCATTTCAAGTTGTTCTATGTGTGCTTTGTGGTCATTCGGGGGAGGATATAGATCATCTCTTCTTCAAGTGTTCATTTGCTTCTCAGATATGGTCGTCTATTTTGGCTAAATGTGGTATAGATTGGTACTTTCGTGACTGGATGCAGACTATTAAGTGGATGGAGCAGTATAGTAGCGGATCATTATGTCATTTACTTTTTCGATTATCTTTTGCCGCTGCAGTTTACTTCATATGGAATGAGAGGAATGCTCGACTATATGACGAGTCTCCTAGTCCATATAGATTTCTCTTGACCAATATTATGTTTACTGTACGGACTCGTGCTAGTTTGTCAAGAAAGGTGAAGCTTTCATATGATAATAGATAGCTTCAACAATCTTGGTAACTATCCGACGATATTTTTTTATTTGATTTTGCTTGTCTTTAGCCTAATTGGCTTTTGTTCTGTAGCTAGGAAGGCCTGTCTTCCTTAGCTCTCTAGGGTATGCCCCTGTGCTTTTGTTATTTCTTTGGTTAATATACTTACTTGATCCAAAAAAAAATATATATGAAGCAAGTGTCCTAGTTCAAGTGTTAGAGGCTAAGGCAACAATAGGACTTGTTGCCTGCCGGTAACATTTCCGTATCGGGTATGTTACAAAGATGGTATCAGAGCATGGTCTAGGGAGTCAGTGACTGCAGTGAAGGAGTAGCAGTGGCTTGTATATGTGGTATACCCGGGGTACTACTATATATGAGTGGTTGTTTACTCTAGTAACCTTGTCTCGAGTTATGTCTCATTTTAAATTACTTAAAATTCTTTTACATGTAATTGACCATTTTTTTCTTTCTTAATTTCTTAGATATATATGCCACCCAAGGGAAGAAACCGGAGTAAGGGGTAGACCCAGGCGTGGTAGGGCACCTCAAGGCATAAATCTGGATCAGAGATCAGTGGGACCTCCCCTTGAGCTAGATAGGGGGCATGGAGTGGAGTCTGTTCATGAGAGTGTTGTGGGGGAAGGTAGAGCTGCACCAGTGGTTCATCCCAATGACCCAGTAGTGGCGGGTTTACAGCAGATACAATAGTCAGTAGCAGCTTTAGCCCAGTTGATTACCCGTCAGCCGCAGCCACCAGGCCTAGAGCCGAGAGCTGCAGAACCCACCGTTCCTGTTCCACCACCACCAATAGGAGTATCCATGGCTCACCAAACAATACCTCCTCCAAATATACCAGACCCTACTACATACCGAGTCGGACATTCTGTTATGCCTCATGAGCCACCCCCAGTGACGGTTCAGGTCATGCAGCGGCAAGAGCTACTTGTATCATTACATGATTTCCGGAAGCTTCATCCTCCCATGTTCTCCGGAGTAGAGACCTCTCCAGATCCTTGAGGTTTTATTGAGGATTCAGATTGGATATGTACAACTTTGGGTGTTCTTCAGAGAGAGCGGTGGAACTAGTCAGTTTTCAGTTGAGAGATGTCACCAACACATGGTTTTATGTCTTTTTGGATAGTAGGCGACGAGACGCCCCTCCTCTGACGTGGGTGAGTTCAGTAATGCCTTTTTATCTAGATTTTTACCTCATAGTATTTGGGATGCCAGAGCCCGTGAGTTTGAACAGTTAGTACAAGGCGAGTAGATGACAATTCTAAATATGACATACGGTTCACACGGTTGTCTCGCTATGCTCCACATATGATTAGTACTAAGGAAATGAAGGTGAAGAGGTTTGTAAACGTGCTTTGGGACTATTTATTTCACTTCATTCATTTTACGGAGACCACTACATACACTGAAATTTTAGATGCTACTTTGCGGTTTGAAGCGTGGGTTAGAGAAAGACAAGCATAAAAGGAGTCACAAAAGAGACCTAGATTAGAGGAGAAAGTGAGGCCTCTGCAGTGTGGGCCTAGTAGACAGCAGCAGATGTTAGCTCCGTCTACGGCATGCAGAGACATGAGTTCAGTTCAAGGGGGTCAGGACCGTAGGCCGGTTCAGAGTGTTGCTTCTCGTGCAGTTTCCTCCCCCTCGGTAGCCCAGCCTGAGCGAACCCTACCGCAGTGTCCTGTTTGTGGATGAGCTCATACAAGGACTTGTAGCTCTAGGAGTATGGGTTGTTATCGATGCGGACAGATGGGTCATTTGAAGAGAGAACTGTCTGGTACCACCAGAGCAGTTGCCATCTTTTAGTGCCACCCCATCTACACCCCAGCCACAAACCTAACAGAAATGTAGGAGGAGGGAAGAGACCAATGAGCAAAGGACAGACATTTGGTGGAAGGGGACAACCAGTTGGTGAACGGGGACAGGCTTCTTCCAGCAGAGTTCAGGGCAGGGTGTATACTCTTACTCCCTATGAGGCTCAGACATCCAATGCGGTGATCACATGTACATTGTTGATTGATTTTGTGCAAGCAAGAGTATTATTTGATTAAGGAGCTACACATTCCTTTGTGGCACCGTATTTTGTCACTCAGATGGGTGGGAACTTTGAGCTTTTAGAATCCCATATCATTATAGCTGCACTAGTAGGAGACCCCATGGAAGCTACACAAGGTGTGAGGTAGTGTTCTATAGACATCGACAGATACCTTTCCTATGCCGATTTAGTAGTGTTGGGTATTTTGAGCTTCGATGTTATTTTGGGGATGGATTGGCTAGCTAAGCACCATGTGGTACTTGATTGTATGGAGAAGACCGTTACACTACATGTTCCCGGTAGATCGGTAAAGGTTTATCAGGGAGATAGTACGGTGGTGCCTCACAATTTGATATTAGCTATTCAGGCATTTAAGCTACTTCAGAAAAAGAATATGGGTTATTTGGCTTATGTGATGGATAGTAGAGCGGGGAATAAAGACGTTGAACAGATTCCGGTGGTGAAGGAGTATCTTGATGTGTTTCCAGATGAGTTTCCAGGATTCCACGGGATAGAGAGATTGAGTTTTGTATAGACGTCATGCCTGGGACGCAACCTATATCGATTCCTTCATATAGGATGGCTCTTGTAGAACTCAGAGAGTTAAAGGCACAGTTGCAAGACTTGTTGGACAAGGGCTTTATTCACCCCCAGTGTGTCTCCATGGGGTGCTCCGGCGTTGTTTGTGAGAAAGAAGGATGGGACGCTGAGATTGTGTATAGATTATCGGCAGTTGAATAAGGTGGCGATCAAGAATAAATATCCACTGCCAATGATTGATGATCTATTCGATCAGTTGCAGGGGGTGCAGTGTTTCTCAAAAATTGACATGCGCTCGAGATATCTAGACCCGACCACGGTTCCGGTTCAAAACCGAAACCGAATCGGTTGGAACCTGAGGGTTCCGGTTCCAACCGGTTACAGTTCTGGTTCCGGAACCAGAACCGTGATTGACCGGTTCGGTTGGGGTTCCACCCCAACGCGAACCAGTCAGAACCACTGGACCGAATGGTTCCAGCGGTTCCAACAGGAACCTTACCAATGGCTACTAGCTGTTGGGTGTCCCCAATGACTAGTAGCCGTTGGGTTTAAGGGGCAGGGAGACAATAAAAAAATAAAATGGTCGTTGGCCATTAAAAAAAAATTATATTATATAATTCCTATTGTACCCCTAATAACAGTAATAAAATGGTTATATTTATTGGCATTTTTGGTATAAAAAAAAAATTCTAAAACTCTATAAATATGATTCATTTTTCATTATTTCAACACACTAATTTCTCAACTCTCTCAATTCCTACAATTCTCTTATTCTCAATCTCAATTAGTTATTATCATTCTCAATTAGTCAATTTTCTTATTCTTCTTACTTATTTCTTAAACAAAAAATGACAAGCTCATCTGAGAACATAATGTCAAATATGCCAACCTAAGAGAGTGGCCCTAGTGTCGGTTCACAATCACGGAGAAGAGAAGTTAAGGCTCGTTCCTCGGATGTTTTCAAAATTCATTTTCATTTAGACCGCCAAGACGATGAAAGTTCAAGAGCAGTTTGCAACCATTGTGGGGTTTCCTACAAAATTTTCTGGTGGATACAGCAATATGATCAAGCACCTGGAAAGACATCATGTGGTTGAACTTGGAATGATACAACACAAACTCATGGCCAGGTACGCATCATCTAGTAGAGGTACGAGTGCTGTAGATTTATTTAAATATTATGATGTAAAAATAGAGAAGAATTTGCGAACTTAACTTGTATGACACATCTTTTTTTTGGATAAGGTAAGTATTATAACCAAAAGAAAACTATACAAGAGCAAAGGGGCATCCCCCAGGATCTAGAGAGGACAAGCCCTCCTAGAAGAAAGCCAAACGGCTACAATAGATCAACTAAAGATGTCATCGGGCAAGTGCCACGAGAGATGAAGCCATTTATTGTCATAAGATGGAGTCACCTTACGTAAAGAACTAACACGATTCCGAACATCAAAAACAATATCATATAGAAGAACAGAAACTGGCCTAAGAGGCATATCATGAGTGCGAGCATTCCTCTCCCTCCATATATGGTAAACTGACGCTGCAAAGGACAGACGAAACAGAAGATGATATAAAGAGGCACCAGAGAACTGACAAAGCCACTCAACAGTTTGGCGCCAATCTCGACAGCTCCAGTCTAAACCACACATGGCTAACACAGACGACCAAACCCTCAATGAAAAGAGGCACTGAAATAAAAGATGATCGATGTCCTCACTCGAACTACCACAAAGGATACACCGCGAGCAAGAGGATATACCAAATTCATTAGTACTGTCCTGAGTACACAGGCCTCCCTGAATGGACATCCAAAGAAGAAAAGAATGGCGGGGAATAGATTTCCGGAACCAGACAACTCTGGACCAAGGCATCTCGGGTCTCCTCGACCTCAAAGCATTCCAGGCACAATCCACAGAAAATTTCCCATGTCTATCATCTTCCCAAACCAGCATATCTTCCCTCAAACTAGAAGGAGACGGAAGGTGAGTCTGAGCCAGATCAACAAGAGCAGCAGATCTAGAAGGGGGCCAATGCCAAGCAGAATCAGAGATAATGGAAGCAACTGTCGCCATCCTATCCAAGCCAGAATCATAAATCACTCTCTCGCCCAATGAGTACTCAATCGGGCCTACAGGATGCCAATTATCAAACCACAATAAAGTCGACTCACCATTCCCAATACTCACTCTCATCCGCCGACGGGACCAAGAACGAAGCTCCAAAATCTTACGCCAACTCCAAGAGCAATCAGAAGGACGAGGGATCTCCCAAAAACTTCTCCCCCTCAGTAAATAAGAGTAAACCCAAGTAGACCAAGAAGAAACCTGACCAGAACAGAGAAACCAAATATGCTTGACAATAGCTGCTCTATTCCAAGCTTCCAGACTCTTTATACCCAGACCCCCTCCTTAAGAGGTAAACAAATTTTGCTCCAAGCTACTCTAGCCCCAGTAGTGATAAGCGCACTACCCTTCCAAAGGAAAGAACGAAGGATAGTCTCCACCTTCCTAATCACTGACTTAGGAAGAATAAATAAAGAAGACCAATAAACTTGAATGGAGAACAAAACAGACTTTATAAGCTGGAGCCGACCTGCATAAGAGAGAAACTTACAACTCCAACTTTTAGCACGCATAACAATACGATCCACAAGAGAAGCACAGTCAGAGGCCCTAAGTTTAGTAGAGATCAAAGGAACCCCAAATACCTCACAGGAAGAGTCCCCACCTGGAATCTCAACACATCTCGCAGTTGGTCTTGCATAGAAAGAGAGATGCCAGAAGAGAAGAGATGACTCTTAGCTGGATTCGGAATTAAACCTGATAAACCACTGAACTGCCCAATACAATCCTTGATCAAAGAAACAGAGGATGCATCTGCTTTACAAAAAATCATAAGGTCATCTGCAAAACAGAGATGAGTAAGACGGTCCTTTGAACACCGCCAGTGGAACTGGAAACCCGGATCAGTAGCCATATTACGAAGAAGGCCTGATAAAACTTCCATAGCCAAAACAAAGAGATAAGGAGACATAGGATCACCTTGTCGCAACCCACGACCCCCAGAGAAAAATCCATTCAGCTCACCATTAATAGAAACAGAGAATCTCGTAGTAGTCATACACTCCTGAATCCAACCCACCATCCTCTCAGGAATACCAACAGTCCTCAGAACCTCAACCAAAAAATCCCAACGAA
The DNA here is from genome assembly GCA_019454045.1 of Zanthoxylum bungeanum. Lineage (NCBI taxonomy): Eukaryota > Viridiplantae > Streptophyta > Magnoliopsida > Sapindales > Rutaceae > Zanthoxylum > Zanthoxylum bungeanum. Next base: position 149,316 of record SKCR01041909.1, on the reverse strand, counting down.
CAGTGTCATAAGCTTTCATCAAGTCTATCTTAAGAGCACACCTCGGGGAACCGCCATTCCGGTGATAATTCCGAACCAATTCCTGACATAAGAGAATATTGTCGCTAATACGCCTTCCCTCGACAAAAGCAGATTGATTCTGACTGATCACTGAAGGGAGAATGACCTTAATTCTGTTCGCAATCAGCTTAGCAATGCACTTGTAAATGGTGTTACAGCAAGAAATGGGCCTATAATCCTTAACCTGGGAAGGGTTAGGAATCTTAGGAATCAGAGCAATGGATGTAGCATTTACCTGCCTCAAAAGACGTCCAGAAGAAAAGAATGAATGAATAGCACATAAGACATCATCCCCCACAATATTCCAACACTTCTTAAAGAAACCCGAATTAAACCCATCCGGACCTGGAGCTTTATTGTCTTTCAGCCCGAACAAAACAGCCTTAATCTCCTCATCCTCAACCTCACGAGAAAGAGCCATACTCTGCTCCTCAGTCACATGTCTAGTAATGGCAGAATGGAGGGTCACCCTATCAAAATCCTGCTGACGATGCTGAGGACCAAAAAGGGACTCAAAAAAGGAAACAATCTCATCTCTAACCAAAGCATCTTCCTCCACTCGGGTACCATCCTCTTTAGTAATAGAAGTAACCTTACTACGGCCATGAAAACTCTTCATAGCGGTAAAGAAGAACTTAGAATTCTGATCCCCAAGGTTAAGCCACTGAACACGAGATTTCTGTCTATTAAAGCCTTCTTCAGCCCGACTCAATCACCATAACTCACTGAAAGACAAGCTTCCTCAGCTAACAGAGCAGGGTCACTGGGGAAGTCCTGTAAAGCACATTGAACTCTATCCAACTCCTTCCTGATCTCCAAAACACGACAAGAAATTTTAGAGAAATGCTCAACATTAAATTTCTTCAAAGCTGCTTTAACATTCTTTAGCTTACAACATAACCGGAACATTGGAGTACCATGAACATCAATATCCCAGCCCTAGCCACAACAGAAAGAAAATCAGGATGATCCACCCAAAACTGAAAGAATTTAAAGGGAATTTTCCTTTTAGGGAGCTCTGCAAGCTTAACAACCATAGGAGAGTGATCAGAAATCCGGGAAGGAAGAAAGCGGGCAGAAGAACCCGGGAAAATACACTCCCAAGAAGGATTTACCAGAACACGGTCCAACTTGCGCCAAATAGGAGACTGAATCTGCTTATTAAACCAAGTAAACTTACACCCAGAATACTGCAGATCATCCAAGCCAGCTTGACCCAAACAGCAACCCAAGTCATCTTTCCAAGCTGGCCAAGCCACAGATCCACCACTATGCTCAAACGGAGAACGGATAGCATTGAAATCACCTAAAACAAGCCATGGGGAATCATCAACCATACTACCACAATTAAGCAGGTCAGCCCAAAGATCTCGCCGCTTCTCGTAATCACACTCACCATAAACCACTGAAACTACACAATTCCAAACCCCAGAAATAGGAGTCACACGGCAGTGAATAGCTTGAGCTGAAGACTGAATAATGCTAACAACAACATCACTAGGATTCCAACATACCCAGATATGACCAAACGGACTAATATCAGAATGGCAAAAAAACTTCCAAGAAGGATTAATCGCACGAGAGACATTCATAAGATTAACCTCCTTAACCTTGGTTTCAACTAAACCACACAACGAGAGCTTCTCCTCACTAAAAACCTCCTGACTTCAGCATGTTTTAAAGGGTCATTGAGACCTCTAATATTCCAACAACCAAAAATCATTAAAACAGATGAAAAAAGGCCAAACCCACAAATCAACGTCGACGACCCCCCCCAGAAGACTTCCACTTCTGACTCCTTTTCCCACCTGAACCCTTTTTGGATTTGTTACCATAAATCAATTTCTTAGATTCCAGGGAGTCAACAGCCTTAATAGCCAAACTGTTAACCAACGGAGTAGGCGAATCATAAACTGCAGACGGCGAGCACTCATTTACCTCAGTATAAGGAAGATCCTCACCAAGTTGTGAGGAGTCAATGGAGTTTTCCCCTTTCAAATTACCATCTATCACCATAGAAGCAGGTCTCAGAAGGAATCACAGGCAGAGAATGAGTAACCAAAGTCGGATTCAACCCATTAGAAGAACCCTCACCCAAAACAGGAATTCTCTCATCAATCAAAGGCACCACATCACTCGAACTAACATGATGGTTCAAAGAAGTACCCTTACCTTTTCTTATTTTAGTGACCGGGATCCAAGCCCCCTCCTGAGCCTTAGCAGAATCAAAAGGAGCATCCTTATTCGTAGATGGAGGATGTGGCTTAGGAATAGCAGGCTGAGGAAAACTTTTAATCTCCTTACTAGGTGCCTTTCTGGGGCACGAATTCACCGAGTGCCCAAAAACTTCACAAGTGGAACATTTCACAGGAACCCATTCAAACTCAACCCTAATAGGAACCCTAGTGCCATTAGGGTGTTGGAACACAATCTCCTCAATAAGGGGGCTCCGAGCATCAATCTCAACACAAACACGAGCAAAGCTGAGACGTTTCCTGGACTGGGTAATATAGTCAACATTGAGAGGGTTCCCAACTGCACTTGCTACACAGCTAATCCCTTTCGCCGTCCATAAAGAAAAAGGAAGGTCAAACAGTTTGAGCCAGACCGGGACCTTGAACAAATCCTCCTTAGTCAAAGATAAATTAGAATGCCAAAGTTTTAAAACCAACGGCCTATTAGCCATATGCCAAGGGGCTCCATCCAACACCACACCAGCCTCTTGAAGGCTATTGAATCTAAACAAAAAGAAACCATTCTCGGACGTAAGGACTTCTAACAAACCCATCCTTCCCCATAACTTGTGTGCAATAGAATTGACAGTTTGGAAGGGTAGACGTTTTCCCACAAAATAACCAACTAAAGTATTCTGCCAGTACACACTCCCTTCTTCCAAAACTTCTGCTGGAGGGCATACAACAACTTTACCATCAATAATATCAGGTTTGACATAATGTAAAGCTGTGGAAGCAAAAGACGAATCGAGATTGTCAACTCCAATAGCACCATTCAAAGCAGAGGCATAACTCTTAGGGCCCCCAAGACAGCTCCCTGCAGCAGCTACAGAAGCTTCAGGCAAAGCAACATGACTCACACCTAAGCCACCATTCTGCCTCACAGTACCATCTTTCATAAAAATCAGGATTCAATGAGGCTACCAGCAGAAAAAACACTACGGTTCACTTCACTCAATCTACCAGTCACACCATTAGCATCACAAAAAGACTTCCTGCCATGACCAAAACCAACAGTACCAGCATCCATAGCAGCCTTACCATCAGAATTACAACCAACCAGTTCAGAACTAGGAATACTAGCATCAATATTCAAGCCATTCTTAACCTCAATCTCCCCAGAAATTAGGCTGCCATCAGAACCGCCAGAAGTACCATGCAAAAACGCCTTATTGCATTTAGAGTTTTTGATGACCAACATACTGCACAAAAAATTTATAGAATGATGAAGGTAATTTTTGATGAATATGGTTTAGTAGATAAAATTTTAACAATTGGATTTGATAATGCATCTGCAAATACTGCATCCATCAATGATTTAAAAGAAATATGTCAACCAAATCTAGGGGGTCGGTTTTTTCATATTCGTTGCACATGTCATGTCCTTAACTTATGTGTTCAAGATGGTCTGAAATTATTATCACCTTTCATTGATCCTATTAAGACGGCACTTAATTGTATTTGGTCATATTCTCAATTTGGGAGAGAATGGGCCAAGTTTTGTAAAATAAATGGTATTAAACCGATTAAATTTTCAAGAGATGTTCCAACACGTTAGAATTCAACTTATTTTCTTTTATATCAAGCATTACAATACAAAGATGCATTATGTAGTATTTTTTCTCAACGTGTTCAAAATATCACACTTTTTCCTAGTCAATGGGATATTTGTGAATTTTTTTTAGATATTTTAAAAGTTTTTAATGATGCAACTTTAATTTTTAGCGGAGTTTATTATCCTACAGCACATTTATTTCTTCTTGAAAGTTTGAATATTGTTGGTACTCTCGATGAACATGTTGACAGTAGCGATCCTAATGATATTGTTTTGTTCGAAGCCATTACTGCTATTAAGGTAAAATTGTTGAATTATTTTAGAGAAATTCATTTAATTTATCTTATTGCTGTTGTTTTTGATCCTAGATTTAAATTAGAAGGTTTGAATAGTGTTTTACAAGCTTACTATGGTTATTTAGGAATATTAAATGAAATTGATATTACAAGAATAATAGTGAGATTAAGAAATGATTTAATTGAGTTATTTAATGATTATATTGTAAGATATAACTTAGGAACATTAGGTGAATCTAGTAGTAGTGAACCGGTAATTCAAACAAGACTTAGTGCAAGGGATCGTTGGTTATTGCAACGAAATAAAAAAGCTAGGGATACGACAACTAATAACCCCGAATTAGATAATTATTTATCTACAAATTTCGAGTTTCCTACTGAAAGTTTAGTTAGTAAAAATTTTTAAATCCTTGAATGGTGGACCCGACATCAAAATATATAGATTGTTTTATCAATTATTGCTAAAGAGATATTGGCAGCACCTATTTCCACCGTTGCGGTTGAGCAAGCCTTCAGCTTGGGAGGCAATATATTGGAAGCTAGACGATCTTCATTACATCCAAGCACTCTAGAAGCAATAGCGTGTGTGGATGATTGGACTCGAGCTGATATGAGACAACAAGAAGATGCCCCTGATGATTTTGAAGACTTGTTCGATAATGCATCTGCAACAACAAATGTAAGCGGAACCGGAGCTGAAGGATCAACTGATAATGATGATTGATATTTGATAATTACAAAATTGTAAATTTCCAAAGGGGGAATATCTTATAATTGTAATGGAACTACGTGAGCTTTGATTCCTCTCACCCTTGGAGGATACATAAGCAATTTAAATTTTTTAAAATTTAAGTTCAAGCTCTTCAATTTAATAATTTTATTTATTTATTAAATTAATCTAATTTATTTTAATTTATTTTCGAATTTTTTATATAATTAAAAAAAAAATCGGTTCACGGTTCCGGTTCCACACTTGTGGAATCGGGAACCTGTCGGTTCGATTCGGTAATGAACCGGAACCGAAATCATCAATTGAAGATTAGAGAGAGTGATGTTCCAAAGACAACTTTTCAAACCAAATATGGGCATTATGAATTTTTAGTGATGTCATTTGGTCTGACCAATGCCCCTGCAGCGTTTATGGATCTGATGAACAGGGTGTTTAGACCTTTTCTAGACCGATTCATGATAGTCTTTATTGACGATATTATGGTCTATTCGCGTAATGAGCAGAAGCATGCGGAGCATTTGCATCAGGTGCTGCAGACACTGAGGGAACAAAAGTTATACGCTAAGTTCTCGAAGTGTGAGTTTGGGTTAAATAGTGTGGTATTTTTGGGGCACGTGGTGTCCAAAGAAGGGATTGGAGTAAATTCTCAGAAGATTGAAGCTATTCAGAATTGACATCGACCAAAGAGCGTAATAAAGATTTATAACTTCTTGGGATTAGCACGGTATTTATTATAGGAGGTTCGTAGAGAATTTCTCCAGACTAGCTGCTCCATTAACGCAGCTAACTCAGAAGAATGTGAAGTTTTAGTGGTCTGATGCATGTGAGAAGAGTTTTCAGGAACTCAAGCACCGATTGATTACTGCTCCTATTCTCTGCACTACCAGCGGGATTAGTTTGAAGTTTTCACTGATCACAAAAGCCTTAAGTATATCCAGAGCCAGAAGGAGCTTAATCTGAGGCAGAAGAGATGGGTAGAGTTGTTAAAATACTATGATTGCTCCATTCAGTATCATCCGGGTAAAGCTAATGTTGTTACAGATGCCTTAAGTAGAAAGTCAATGGGGAGTTTAGCTCATTTACCGGTAGAGAGATGGCGCCCAATCAAACAGATGCAGAGCTGTATGCTGGATGGAGTGAACTTTCAAGTGTCGACACAAGGGGGTTGTTGGCCCAGATTCAAGTTAAATCCACTATTGTTAATGAAATCAGAGTTGCACAGGTAGCAGATCCTGAGGTGCAACGGATTAGATGCCGATTACAGCGAGGTACTGAGGATGAGTATTATTTAGTTAGTGAAGAGCTCATAAGAAAGCAGAATAGAATTCTTCTGCCTCCAGTTCTAGAGTTGAAACGCTCGATATTGGAGAAGGCTCATACTTCATCTTATACCATGCATCATGGGATCACCAAAATGTATCACGACTTTAAGGATCTGTATTGGTGGGATGGCATGAAAAAGGATGCAGCTGAATTTGTCACCAGATGTCTCACTTGCCAGCAGGTTAAAGCTGAACATCAGAGACCAGCAGGAAAGTTACAGAGTTTAGAGATTCCAGAATGGAAATGGGAGAAAATCACCATGGATTTTATCGTTGGGCTCCCGCGTACCTCAAATGGCTATGATTATATATGAGTGATCGTAGATAGATTAACTAAATTATGACATTTTCTTCCAGTGAAGACTAGCTTTTCAGCAGCTTAGTATGCCAAACTGTACCTTCATGAGATAGTGTCGTTGCATGGAGTTCCTATCTCAATTGTCTCCGATCGAGGCTCTCAGTTTACCTCTAAGTTTTGGCAATCATTCCAGGAGGCTTTGGGTTCACAGTTACGCTTTAGTACGGCCTTTCACCCAAAACCGATGGTCAGTAGGAGCGCACCATACAGACCTTGTAACACATGTTACGAGGCTGTGTGATTGATTTTGAGGGTGGTTGGGATCAGTATTTACCACTCATAGAGTTCGCCTATAATAATAGTTATCAAGCAAGTATTCAGATGGCACCGTTCGAGGCATTATATGGGCGGAAGTGCAGATCACCAGTGGGATGGTTTAAAGTCGGGGAGCAGAAACTGTTAGGGCCAGATTTAGTACAAGATGTTGTGGAAAAAGTAAAGTTGATCAAAGATAGGTTGAATACAGCTCAGAGTTGTCAGAAGTGTTTATACAGATCACCGGAGGAAGGACTTGGATTTGAAGGTGGGGGATTTTGTGTTTCTAAAAGTATCTCATTTCAAGGGAGTCATGAGATTCAGTAAGAAGGGTAAACTTAGCCCTAAATTTATCGGGCCGTTCCAAATACTTTAGAGGGTTGGAGGAAAAGCGTATGAACTGGCGCTTCCACCCAGTATGGACATGATACATCCGATTTTTCATGTATCTATGCTACGAAAGTACTTGCGAGATGAATCCCATGTGTTGGAGCCTCAGACGGTTCACATCCATCAAGATCTGTCTTATTCAGAACAATCGGTAGCTATTGTGGGTAGAGAGATAAGAAAGCTACGGTCTCGATGGGTTCCTTCAGTCAAGGTGATTTGGCAGCATCACAAAGATCAAGAGGCTACTTGGGAACCGGAGGAAACTATAAGAGAGCAATATCCCCAACTCTTCGCAGATGAAGGTACATTTTATATCCTTTAAGTATTTCGATTCGAGGACGAATCATTTTAAGGGGGAGAATTTGTAACGACCCCAAATATTTTAGTTTGACCAGTAACGCGTAGGGATTTTCTTTTTCGGGCTAGTAAATAATTTTCGGAATCGATTTAGAAATAATGAACATGTACTCAAAACCAAACCCAATTTTCTCTCTTGGATTTCTCTCTTGGATTTCTTCAAAGCCCAGCAACCAAATAAAAGAAAAGAAGGAAGATATAAGCCCAAACCCAATAATCAATTAAATGAAGAGAGAGAGAGAGATAGAGCCCAAGGCCCAAGTATTGAAACTCCTACACTTTTCTAGAATTTATTAAGGGAAATAATAATTAAGCAAAAAGAAAAAGAAAAGAAAAACACTCTTCATTTATTTTTTTGGTTCTGGACGTGAATAGAGATGGAAAGAGAGCAAGTTGAACTTTCTTGGTAAGAATCAATGCTTAATTAGAGTAAATCCATCAAAGTAAATCCTAAGAGAAGAAATAGAAGAGCAAAGTGCTTTGTTAAGGAAGGAAAAGACATTGAATCAAGGTAAGGATTCTTAACCCAAATTTTAATGATTTGCATTTTGGTAGTTGGATGATGGTGGTGAGTTAATGACTTGATATTAATGAAGATTTGATGGTTTGTGTTGAAGAAATGGATGTTTGGGTAACTTTAGGCATGTTATACAAACTTGTTAATTTAGTAAGGATGATGGGATTTGATGGTATTTGGATGTTAGAAGTGTGTTATAATGATAAATTAGATGTTATATTTGCTTGAGGATGTGTTGATGAGGTAGTATTTATTTGGGATTGTGTGGGAATGGATTTTGGGGGCCATCCATGGAGAAACATAATCTGCCCCTGGAAAACGATGACGTGTCATGACGCGCAGCTTGCATCGCGACGCAGGTGAGGTAGAGAGGTGTAAAAGCTTAGCGTTAGCGCGTCGTGACTCGAATGAGGTTTGTGTCGCGACGCGACGACTAAAAACCAATTTTTTTTTTTAGAAATGCGATGCGTAACCAAAAGTCTGGATATTGTTTTACATTTCATTTGAGGAATAGAAAAGTTCTAACGGGGTAATCCAATTAGGTTAAGAAATTTTATGTGATTATGAATCGTATTTTATAACTGTTGATTCCAACTCTGTATATTCTTTTTAGATACTCGACATGAGCCGTGCTCGCTCCCCGGCGACGTGAAGGGAACTTATCTGGACTTCAAATCTGTGAGTGGGGATTTATTTTCTTATGAAATGATTTTATAATTACTTACTTTAGATTAAAAATTATTTCCAGATTTATTCTTTTAAAGTTTGAGTACATAAGTTTTATTTAATTATCAGTTACTTACTGAGTAAGATTTGATTTGAGAGTTTTAAAATTTATCAGTGACGCTTTTATGTTTTCGAGGCATGGGGAAAAAACCACCTCAGCTCTTACTTATGGAATTGACGGACAGAGACCGTGTGCACACGCAGTTCAGGGCTAGGGGGACGGCGATATGTAATGCCCCTAGACCCTAGTTTCAAAGCTTGGAGGGTAGCATAGATCCGCACCCCCAGTTCTAGTTTGTGGCTTGGGGGACGACGATACGTAACGCCCCAAGATCACTAGTTTCAGGGACATGAGTGGCATGCTTTGGGGGACGGCGATACGTAACGCCCCAAAGTCATGGATTTGTAATTCTGGCTCCAGATAGGCGCATGAGGGGACAGCGATACGTAACGCCCCCATGCGTCCAGTTTTTCTACAGCACCAGAGTTATCTTTCTCAGAAAGTTTTCAGAAAAATATTTTCCAGTTAAAAGAAAAGAATGAGTTTCAAGAAATTTTTCAGAAAAGCTTTAAGTATAAATGTTTTCATATGATGTTCTGATTCGTTTTCTTATTTTGTAGCTCTCCATTCACTGAGATTCTTTGGACTCTCCCCACCACTTCCCAGTTCTTTTACAGGACATTCCTTTTGGTGAGCCATGTGCCATTTTGGAGACCCAGTTCGAGGACAAGTGTTACACTGACTAGTCATCGGGTCCATCATTCCAGAGCTATATTCAATCTAGAGTGTAGTCTTCTGAGGAGTCCTTTTGTTATATTATTGACATGAGAGTGATGATGTTTATACATTACATTTACTCTTGATCATGTATATATGCATGTGTTTCTATTCATGATCGTGCATAATAGTTTATTTAAGTATTCAAATTGCACAGTATAGAAATATGAAGCAAGTGTCCTGGTTCATGTGTTAGAGGCTAAGGCAATAGTGGGACCTGTTGCCTGTCGGTAATATTTCGTATTGGAGATGTTACAAAAAATAACAAAACATCTTAACTTGCTAACTAATGGCTATTTAAAAGCTATGCCCTTAATAGTCATTTAATAATCTAGAAAACATAACATAAATGTCAAACAATGTGTCTAAAGTCATCAACAACTTTGCCAAGAAATTCAACAAAAGGAAAAACAACAAAACCACAAAATCCAACAAAGATGGCAAGTTTTTCAAAGCCATGTCTAAATTGTCTCCTTGAAAAAAAATCCCCAAAATTCATGGCCTTTATGTATTTAGACTTAATGATGTGTTTTGAAGCCTAATAAGTCTTGTCTTGGCCGGATATTTGGTGTTGGGCTTAATTCGGCTTGATTCGTCAAAAGGTACTTGACTTCTGAATTGCTGGTGCGTCAATCTGGTATGACTTGGGTCAAGTGAAATAGCTTTGGACCCACTCCATAGAAGCCCTCATGTGTTGCTATTATGCCCTGGAGTTGTCTGTCACACTCGATCATGGAATTCTGTGCTAGCCCTACCATTGCGTCTCTGATCTTCTTACCTCTTTGGCGTGTGATTGGCCCTGATGGCACTTGCAAAGGCTCTACCATATTCCTGATCGTGACATCTAATATTCCTTGAGTGGCTGGATTCGTGTCACCTATTGTATGGTACCATGAGTCGGGCTGAGGATGGCTTAATTCGGAAAACATCTCGAGTTCAATGGCTTAACCTAGGGGATCAAAATACAAAGTTCATTTTCCAAGCTTTGAAACAACATCATCGTCGTAGCAAGATCACTTCTATATCTAGGGAGGATGGGACTCGTTTGGAGAATGACGTTTTGGTGAGGGAGGAGATTATGTCCTACTATGAGTCCCTTCTAAGGCCTCAGCCTACAGTGCAGAACTTTAATAGAGATCTTCTTCGTTCAATTCTATCTCAGAAGGTGTCTGTTGAGAAGGAAGACCCTTGCTCGGGAGGTTTCTTATGAGGAGATTAAGGGTGTTCTTTTCTCTTTGAAGGACAATAAGGCTCCTGGCCCAAACGGGTTTAATTCGGGCTTCTTTAAGAAGACTTGGAGTATTGTGGGTGATGATGTCCTTCGTGCTATTCACTATTTCTTTTGTTCGGGGAGACTCTTGAAGCAGGTTAACGCAACGACTATTGCCTTGATTCCTAAGATCTCTACCCCTTTCAGATTAAAGATTTTCGCCCTATATCCTATTGCAATATTATTTATAAATGTATTGACAAGCTTATTGCAAATCATATTAAGGTTGTTCTTCCTTCAGTGGTTAGTCCTAATCAATATGCTTTTGTTGCGGGGCGGCATATTAGTGATAATATTCTATTGTGCCAGGAGTTGGTTAGGAGTTATCATCGTAGTGGGGGGATCCCGAGATGTGGGATTAAGATTGATCTGATGAATGCTTATGATACTGTTCGTTGGGATTTTAGGGTTGGGATTCTTAGGACATTTGGGTTTCCAGAGAGGATGGTGGGTTGAATTCGGGAGTGTTTTACCACTACTATGTTCTGGTATCCATTAATGGGGAGTTGAATGGTTTTTTCTCATGGGGCCGTGGTTTGCGCCAGGGTGACCATATATCCCATTATGTATTTGTTCTGGCTATGGAGGTTCTATCAGGATTACTTCGGAATATGGTTTTTGATAAGGGTTTCAGGTTCACTGGCGCTGCTCTGAGGACTCTCTCACCCATCTCTATTTTGTAGATGATTTGATGATTTTTTTTGTAGGGTGAATGTTAGCTCGGTCTCCTTGATCATGGATAGTCTTCAGTAGTTTATGGGCTTATCTGGTTTGGTTCTGAATCCAGCTAAGAGTCATCTGTTTTCGTCAGGTATTTCTTTATCTCTTAATAATCGGCTTCTTCGAGTTCTGGATTTCCAATAGGGTGAGCTTCCTATGCGGTATCTGAGGTTCCTTTGATTTCCAATAAGCTATGGGCCTCGGACTATACTACCTTGGTTGAGGGTTTTATCGGACGTGCTAAGAGTTGGAGTTGTAGGGTTCTCTCATATTCAGGGCGGGTTCAGCTTATCAAATCAGTTTTGTTCTCTATCCAAGTGTATTGGTCCTCTCAGTTTTGCTAATTCCTATTGGGAGTGGCTCTTTTCGGGTTCTGCTGTTTGGTTTCTTCCCCCTCGGATTTTGGACCACTCTCATATGGTTGTTAAACTTGCTGAGCTCCCTAAGAGGAAGATCCCCTTTAAATTCTTTGACTTATGGGCTGATCATCTTGATTTCCTTTCTGTTGTGGCTAGGGCTTGGGATATTGAGGTTTGTGGTACCCCTGATGTTCTGCTTGTGTCGTAAGTTGAAAAGAGTGAAGATGGCTCTGAAACGTTTAATGATGAGCACTTTGCTAATCTTTCGGGTAGGGCTTTGGAGGTTAGGATGGAGTTTGAGAGGGTGCAGGATGTCTTACAAGATAACCTTAGTGACGCTGCTCTGTTAGCAGAAGAGGTGAGATTATCGTTATGGTATGGTGACCTTAGTCGGGCTGAGGAGGGTTTGGTTAGACAGAAATCTCGTGTTTAGTGGACCGACGACTCTTTGTATCATCTTCTTGTTCGGCTATCGTTTTCTGTGTCAGTTTACCATATTTAGAGGGAGAGGAAAGCCCGCACTCATGATAGGCCTCTTCGCCATGGTTATGTTCTTCTTAGCGATATTGTTTTTGATGTTCGGAATCGTGCTAGCTTATTACGGAAGGTGAAGCCATCTTATGACAATCAATGGCTTCACCTCTCTTGGCACTTACCTGATGACATCTTCTTTTGATCTTATTTTGTTTGTAGCCTTTCGGCTTTTCTCCTAGGAGGGCATGTCCTCTCTAGTTGCCTGGGGTATGCCCATTTGCTTTTGTACAGGTTTCTTTTGGTTATTATACTTACTTTATCCACACAAAAAAAAGTTTCTAAGGAGGATGAGACTCGTTTGGAGGATAACGCTTTGGTGAGGGAGGAGATTGTGTCTTTTTATGAGACTCCCTTGAGGCCTCAACCTTGTCCGCAGGACTTTGATAGGGATATTCTTTATTCCGCTATTACTAAGTATGTATCTGTTGAGCAGAGGGAGATTCTGACTAGCGAGGTTTCTTTTGAGGAGATTAAGTCTATTTTATTTTCTTTAAAGGATAATAAGGCTCCTGGCCCGGACGGGTTTAATTCGGGTTTCTTTAAGATGGCTTGGAGTTTTGTGGGTGATGATGTCTTTTGTGCTATTCATTCTTTATTTTGTTGGGGAGACTCCTGAGCCAAGTTAATGCAACGACTATTGCTCTGATCCCGAAGATTCCTAACCCCTCTCAGGTTAAGGACTTTCGACCTATTTCTTGTTGTAATACAATTTACAAGTGTATTGCCAAGGATGTGTCTGTTGAGTAGAGGGAGATTCTTGCACGGGAGGTTTCTTATGAGGAGATTAAGTCTGTCTTATTTTCTCTTAAGGACAATAAGGCTCCTGGTCAAGACGGATTTAATTCGGGTTTCTTTAAGAAGACTTGGAGTATTATGGGGGATGATGTTCTTTGTGCTATTCATTCATTCTTTTGTTTAGGGCGTCTCTTATGAGGAGATTAAGTCTGCCATTGCTTCCCTGATCCTCTTGGCCTTTTGTCTTGTGATTGGCCCTGTTGGTACTTACATGGTTCTACTTTGATATTGGCCGTGTCCCCTTGTGCTTCGCGTGTGCCTTGGTTCATGTCATTTCCTCTCTCTTGAAAAGGATTCGACCTCGAATCTGCACATGCATCAAAATAAGATAAGACATCAACATTAAACATTGCAGAAACACCATACTCACCAGGAAGATCAAGCTTGTAAGCATTGTCGTTGATCCACTCCAAGACTTGAAATGAACCATCTCCTCTCGGTTGCGGCTTGGATTTTCACTGTGCTGGGAAACTTTCCTTGTGCAAATGAAGCCATACCCAATCTCCGGGGTTAAGTACAATACCAACTCCGTCTTCTTTTTACCTTCCAAACTCTCTTGCTCGTTAACTGGTAAAGATAATAATCCAAAAGAGTCAGAGGATTAAAACCATATACAATCTCAAATGGTGAATAAGAATTAGTAGAATGAACGCAACGATTATATGCAAATTCTATAAATGGTAAACATTCTTCCCAATATTTCAGATTTTTACCAACTACAGTGCGTAACATTTGTGATAGTTTTCCCTCACTCTCTCTTTCTCTTCTTTCTTTTTGATCACTTCTAATCTTTTGGTGATTAATATTTAGTTTTTTGTTTTCTTCTTTCTTTCTTCATTTTAGAGTATTTATGTTTTGATAGTTTGTCTTGTTCTTTATGGCGAGATCATGTTCAGTTGATGGGATCCCGTTGAAAAAATGCTCCATTCTCTCTTGTCTCTCTCGATAAATCCCTTCGTCCCTATTCGCTTAGAGCCTTAGATCTGGGTTAATTTTTCCCATCTTTTCATCTCACCTTACGATCTTTCTCTTATTCCCCTTTTGTTTTTGATCTGCTTTTGTCTCGCTCCTTTGTCCATTTTCTTGTGCTTGTTGTTTAGTCTTTTTTCGTCCATTTCCCTTTTCTGTCTCTTTATCGATGCCTCCCTCCGGCATGCCGGTGTTGGGCCCGCGCCCTTCTGCTGTGGGTCGTACGGCCGTCAGGTCTGTTCCTCGTGGGCCCTCCTTAGCCCTCTCTGGTTCTTCATCGGGTCTGGTGAGCACCCATGTTACTTCGAGTTGTACGTCGGCTCTGGCGATTCTTCATGGTGAGCACAATCGTTCTTCTGCCATTGACACGGTTGCTTTTCCCTGCGTGCTAGTGCCCATTTCTTCTATTCTTGGACCGGCCTCTTTATCTCCTATGATTCCAGGTTAGAGTTGCTCTCTTACTCTGGTGTGTTCTTCTTTGTCTGTTGTGCCTCCGTTGGGGATCTTTTGCTCGGCTAGGTCTGGTTTTGTTGTAGATTCGGGGGCTGTGAAAGGCCGATCCTCCTGCTCCTTTATGCCTGGTTCTGGTGGTGTTTTTAACCGGTTTTGTCCTTGGTGAAACGGGTGGTTCTTGTGGTGGTGGTAGTATTGTTCATTCTCCTATTGGTTCCACTTTTCTCAGTTGTTGTTCGAAGGAGGGTATGGGGCCTGATATTGTGAATGGTAGTGTGGGGGTTGGTTGCTCTGTTGGTGAGGAGTTGTCATGTAAAAAAAAGTTTGTTATGTCTTCTTCTTGTGATGCCAAGGTAGTGAACGTTTATGATAATGGTTTGAGTGCAGTTGCTGGTGGTGCCGATGGTCTAGAAGAAGCTCATGTGTTTGGGAATATGGGGACTGTACTGTCGTCTATCTTTAGAGTGACCAAGGCAGTGAATGTGTCTGATAATGCTACTATTGTTACTCCTAATGTCGTTTGTTTGAGTGCTCAAGCAACGGCACGTCGTTCGTTGTTGGGGGTAATGGGGAAGCAGTCAGCAATGGTAAAGAAGCTGTCAGGGCAGCCTCTAGTATATCCAAATCTATTTATTTGGGTGCAGATGGTACCCTGAGTTATGCAAATATGTTGAATGGTTCCAACGGGGTAGATAATCTTTATCCAGTTTCTAATTCAACTACTTTGCATTATGTTCAACCGAGCTTAGTTGATGGATGGGTTAAGGTGAGTCCTCCTTTGAAAGTTGCTAAAGAAGGGAGTGTCTTTTGGTGTTGTATATTAGTTGGTTATTTTGTGGGTAAGAGGCTCCCGTTTCAAATTGTTGACTCTATTGCTCACAAGATATGGAAGAGGTTTGGCTTACATGAGGTTATGACCTCAAATAATGGTTTCCTTCTATTTAGATTTGCTAGCTTTCAAGAAGCGTGTGTGGTTTTGGACAAAGCTCCTTGGCATATGGCTAATAGGCCGTTGGTTCTTAAGCATTGGTAACCGAGCTTACCTTTGACCAAGGAGTACATCAACAAAGTTCCGATGTAGGTTCGCCTCTATAATCTACCCTTTGAGTACTGGATTGCTAAGGGACTTAGTTTTGTGGTTAGTGCAGTTGGTTGCCCTCTCCATGTTGACCATATTTCCCTATCCAGGAAACGACTTAGTTTTGCTCGGGTTTGTGTTGAAATTGATGTTAGGGAGGCACTAGTTGAGGATTTTGACTTCCAATATTCTAATGGTATTTGGTTAAAAGTGAGGGCATATTATGAATGGATTCCTGTGAAATGCTCTTCGTGTGAGGTTTTTAGTCATTCTCTAAGTTCGTGCCCTAGGATTGCTCCCAAGAGGGAGGAGAGTAAGCCCTCACAGACCTGGGTTCCTAAGACCACCACTCCATCTATGGTTGGACCTGTTTCGAATTTGGCAGTTAAGGATAGCAAGGGTGGATGGATTTCGATCCCTAAAAAGAAGAAATGTAAGGCTGCGGTTCTGGCTACTCGGGTTAAGTTGAACAGGGCTGTGATTTTGGGCGATGCCGCTGATAGGGTTATTTCTGGGTGAGTGCTCTACCAAGGGTTTGGACTTGGTTCTGATGGTTGCTTCTGGGATAGGTTGTACTTCTGAGGAAGTTGTTGTGGAGAGTGGGGATAAGAGGGAGGAGGGGGAATGCACTTCTATTGTTATAATGCCTTTTAAGGATCTGTCTGAGGATGGTTTGGCTGAGACTCCACTTGTAACCGATTATGATTCACTACCTTCTAATGATAACATGCTAGCTGTTAAGGCTAAAGACTCTTTGGAGAAGAAGAAGTTGGATTATGGATGTAAGCCTAAGAAGGGCTCGGATGGTAAGAGAGGTCAGAAACGTCAATCCCCGAGATGGGGTAGGCGGAGATGATTTGTTTGTTTGGGTTTCTCCTTTTCTGTCTGTTTCTATGTTTCTTGGTTGTTGGAATATACGGGGTCTCAATGATTCTATGAAACAAGATGAAGTTAGGAGGGATTTTGGTGACGATAAGCTCTCATTTTGTGGTTTAGTTGAAACTAAGGTGAGAGATGCCAATTTTATGGGGGTTTTTGTTGCTATTAATCCGTCGTGGAAGTGTTTTTGCCACTCTGATGTTCTTCCTTTTGGTCGTATTTGGGTTTGTTGGAACTCGAGTGATGTTGATGTTAGCATTATTCGCTCCTCCCCTCAAGTTATCCATTGTCGTGTATCTCATATATCTCTGCCCTTTGAAGCTGTGTAGTTTATGTGGTTTATGGTGACTGTGATTGTGAGAGACGTCGGGAGTTGTGGGCTGATCTGCATGCTAGTCGTTGTGATTTTGATTCCTCTCCGTGGTTGGTTATGGGTGACTTTAATGCTATTTGTTATCCTTCTGAGCATAGTGGTGATCCTTTGTCGTGCCTTCATGGAGAGATGAGTTGGATAGTTGCCTTAGCCAGGCTGGTTTAGATGATCTTAAGTTTTCTGGATGTCATTTTACTTGGTTTAATAAACAGGTTCATTCTCCTATTTGGTGGAAGCTAGACCGTATTGTTGCCAATACCTCTTGGGAGTGTCTTTTCCCTGGTTCTGTCACCTGGTTCCTCCATTCCTGTATCTCTGATCATTCTCCATGGTTGTGAAGCTTGCTGATCTCCCTAGGAGGACTATCCCCTTTAAATTCTTTGATTTTGGGGCGGAACATCCATATTTTCTCTCAGTTGTGGATAGAGCTTGGGATATTAATGTTTGTGGTACCCGATATTTTGCTTGTCTTAGAAGCTGAAGAGTGTAAAGGGGGCTCTGAAAAATTTTAGTGTCGAACACTTCTCTAAACTTCTGGATAGGGTGTTGGATGTTAGGAATGAGTTGGATATGGTGTAGCATGCCTTGTAGGAGACTCCGAGTGATCCGTCTTATTAGGTGAAGAGGCGAGATTATCCTTTTTCTTGGATAAAGTAAGTATATTAACCAAAACAAACTATACAATAGCAAATGGGCATACCCAGACAACTAGAGAGGACATGCCCTCCTAGAAGAAAAGCCGAAAGGCTACAAGCAAAATAAGATCAAAAGAAGATGTCATCGGGTAGGTGTCAGGAGAGATGAAGCCATTTATTGTCATAAGATGGTTTCATCTTCCGCAATAAGCTAGCACGAGTCCGAACATAAAAAACGAGCGAGATTATCAATTTTACATTGTAGCTTGAGTCGGGCTGAGGAGGGCTTAGTTCGGCAGAAATCTAGAGTTCAATGGCTTAACTTGGGGGATCAAAACACTTAGATATTTTTCCAAGCTCTGAAACAACATCATCGTCGTAGCAAGATCACTTCTATTTCTATGGAGGATGGGACCCATTTGGAGAATGATGTTCAGGTGAGGGAGGATATTATGTCTTTCTCTAAGACTCTTTGGGCCTCAGCCTTCTATGCAGAAATTTAATAAGGATCTCATTCATTCAGTTATTTCTCATAATCTGTTTTGACGCGGAACTCACTTGGATGTTCTAGGCCAAGCAAACCCCTCGCAACGGATAGAACCCCAAGCACCGCGAATTCAATTTTTGTAGGAACAAAACCCTTCCAAGGCCAAAAAGAAGACCCACAAAAAACTCATCTTTGAGAACCCTTAAGATGATTCCTTGCAGTGTTTTGCTAGCACGGAGACGCCACCAAGGATGCCATGCCTTAGATAAGTCAAAGCTGAAACAAAGGGGAATCCCTCCCTTAAGCTTGAAATTCGGCCATAGCCATTTTTCTCTGAAGAAATTCGAAAAATGTAAGTTGTTATTGAAGAAGACAAAGTTTACAATATATAGGATAAGGCAATTTTACTAAAATGCCCTTCAAAAGGTAAAAAGACCAAAAGGTCCTAAAACTACCCAATGGCTACATAAAGCTAAAGCCCTAAGTAGTCATTTACAATATATTACAAATATCCTCTCCAAGATCTTTATGCAAGTGGCAAAAAGATCAAAAACGAAAAGTCAACAAAATGGGCATCTTTTCTAAAGAATGCCTAATAGGTCCTTTAACTAACTAACTTAGTTCTAATCCAATTTGACCCAAATGATCTAGTTACTAAGTTACAAATAGCCTAACTAGAGTCAACATGTCAAGCAAAAGGTCAAAATACAAGCCCATTTGGCCGAATTACATATAAGGCATAAAATGGCCAAATTCTTCAAAAGCTCCTATCTTCAAAATCGGCTATTGCGCGTCTTCTAGAATGACTTGGACCACGTTAAACAGTTGTGGAACCACTCCATTGAAGCCCTCATGTGACGCCAATATGCCCTGGGGTTGTCTATCACACTCGGCCATGACACTATGTGCTAGTCCCGCCATTGCGTCTCTGATCTTCTTAGCTTTCTGGCGTGTGATTGGCCCTGTTGGAACTTGCAAAGGCTCTACCATGTTACTGACTGTGACATCTAATGTTCCTTGAGTGGTTGGATTCGTGTTATTCTCTCCCTCTTGAAAAGGATTCCACCTCGAATCTGTACCTGCATCAAAAAGAGTTAAGTTAGAAACATTAAATGTAGCAGACACATTATACTCACCTTATAAATCCAGTTTGTACGCATTATCGTTGATCCGCTCCAAGACTTGAAATGGACCATCTCCTCTTGGTTGTAACTTGGATTTACGTTGTTCGGGAAATCGCTCCTTATGCATGTGTACGCAAACCCAATAACCTGGCTGAAATACCCCACGTTTTCTTCCCTTATTTACATGAGAAGCATATTGCTCATTCTTTCTCTGTATGTGCTCTCTTGCTTTCTCATGTATATGTTTCACCAAATCAACTTTTCTTTTGCCATCTAACCATGCATGCTCATCAACAGGTAATGGTAACAGATCTAATGGAGTTAGTGGCTGAAAACCATAAATAATTTGAAATGGTGAATAAGATGTAGAAGAATGAATGCTACGGTTATATGCAAATTCAATAAAAGGCAAACAATCCTCCCAAGTGACAAGAACTCACTTGGGTTGGAAACCAAGCAAACCCCCAAGCATCTTTCTCAAAACCGCAAGAACTTTGAATACTGATTTTGTAGGAACAAAACCCAACCAAGATCAGCCCCTAACCACCATGAAACTCACGTCCATGATAACCACAAGCATGAAATCAGATTGTATTTTGCTAGCATTGGAGACGCCACTAAGTTACCATGCTTAGATAAGTCAATTTGAACTTGAAAAGGGGAATCCCTCCCTCAACAAGTTTCGCGCATAGTGTTCCTATTAGGGTTGAGTTGAATGGGTTCCTGTGAAATGTTCCACTTGTGAAGTTTTTGGGCACTCGGTGAATTCGTGCCCCAGAAAGGCACCTAGTAAGGAGATTAAAGTTTTCCTCAGCCTGCTATTCCTAAGCCACATCCTCCGAATAAGGATGCTCCTTTTGATTCTGCTAAGGCTCAGGAGGGGGCTTGGATCCCGGTCACTAAAAATAAGAAAGGTAAGGGTACTTCTTTGAACCATCATGTTAGTTCGAGTGATGTGGTGCCTCTGATTGCTGAGAGAATTCTTGTTTTGGGTGAGGTTTTCTTCTAATGGGTTGAATCCGACTTTGGTTACTCATTCTCTGCCTGTGATTTCTTCTTCTGAGACTGCTTCTATGGTGATAGATGGTAATTTGAAAGGGGTAAACTCCATTGACTCTTCACAACTTGGTGAGGATCTTCCTTATACTGAGGTAAATGAGTGCTCGCCATCTGCAGTTTATGATTCGCCTACTCCGTTGGTTAACAGTTTGGCTATTAAGGCTGTTGACTCCCTGGAATCTAAGAAATTGACTTATGGTAACAAATCCAAAAAGGGTTCAGGTGGGAAAAGGAGTCAGAAGTGGAAGTCTTCTGGAGGGGGTCGTCGACGTTGATTTGTGGGTTTGGCCTTTTTTCATCTGTTTTAATGATTTTTGGTTGTTGGAATATTAGAGGTCTCAATGACCCTTTAAATATGCTGAAGTCAGGAGGTTTTTTAGTGAGGAGAAGCTCTCGTTGTGTGGTTTAGTTGAAACCAAGGTTAAGGAGGTTAATCTTATGAATGTCTCTCGTGCGATTAATCCTTCTTGGAAGTTTTTTTGCCATTCTGATATTAGTCCGTTTGGTCGTATCTGGGTTTGTTGGAATCCTAGTGATGTTGTTGTTAGCATTATTCAGTCTTCAGCTCAAGCTATTCACTGCCGTGTGACTCCTATTGCTGGGGCTTGGAATTGTGTAGTTTCAGTGGTTTATGGTGAGTGTGATTACGAGAAGCGGCGAGAACTTTGGGCTGACCTGCTTAATTGTGGTAGTATAGTTGATGATTCCCCATGGCTTGTTTTAGGTGATTTCAATGCTATCCGTTCTCCGTTTGAGCATAGTGGTGGATCTGTGGCTTGGCCAGCTTGGAAAGATGACTTGGGTTGCTGTTTGGGTCAAGCTGGCTTGGATGATCTGCAGTATTCTGGGTGTAAGTTTACTTGGTTTAATAAGTAGATTCAGTCTCCTATTTGGCGCAAGTTGGACCGTGTTCTGGTAAATCCTTCTTGGGAGTGTTTTTTTTCCCGGGTTCTTCTGCCCGCTTTCTTCCTTCCCGGATTTCTGATCACTCTCCTATGGTTGTTAAGCTTGCAGAGCTCCCTAAAAGGAAATTCCCTTTAAATTCTTTCAGTTTTGGGTGGATCATCCTGATTTTCTTTCTGTTGTGGCTAGGGCTTGGGATATTGATGTTCATGGTACTCCAATGTTCCGGTTATGTTGTAAGCTAAAGAATGTTAAAGCAGCTTTGAAGAAATTTAATGTTGAGCATTTCTCTAAAATTTCTTGTCGTGTTTTGGAGATCAGGAAGGAGTTGGATAGTGTTCAATGTGCTTTACAGGACTTCCCCAGTGACCCTGCTCTGTTAGCTGAGGAAGCTCGTCTTTCAGTGAGTTATGGTGATTTGAGTCGGGCTGAAGAAGCTTTAATAGACAGAAATCTCGTGTTCAGTGGCTTAACCTTGGGGATCAGAATTCTAAGTTCTTCTTTACCGCTATGAAGAGTTTTCATGGCCGTAGTAAGGTTACTTCTATTACTAAAGAGGATGGTACCCGAGTGGAGGAAGATGCTTTGGTTAGAGATGAGATTGTTTCTTTTTTTGAGTCCCTTTTTGGTCCTCAGCAACGTCCGCACAGATTTTGATAGGGTGACCCTCCATTCTGCTATTACTAGACATGTGACTGAGGAGCAGAGTATGGCTCTTTCTCGTGAGGTTGAGGATGAGGAGATTAAGGCTGTTTTTGTTCGGGCTGAAAGACAATAAAGCTCCAGGTCCGGATGGGTTTAATTCGGGTTTCTTTAAGAAGTGTTGGAATATTGTGGGGGATGATGTCTTATGTGCTATTCATTCATTCTTTTCTTCTGGACGTCTTTTGAGGCAGGTAAATGCTACATCCATTGCTCTGATTCCTAAGATTCCTAACCCTTCCCAGGTTAAGGATTATAGGCCCATTTCTTGCTGTAACACCATTTACAAGTGCATTGCTAAGCTGATTGCGAACAGAATTAAGGTCATTCTCCCTTCAGTGATCAGTCAGAATCAATCTGCTTTTGTCGAGGGAAGGCGTATTAGCGACAATATTCTCTTATGTCAGGAATTGGTTCGGAATTATCACCGGAATGGCGGTTCCCCGAGGTGTGCTCTTAAGATAGACTTGATGAAAGCTTATGACACTGTTCGTTGGGATTTTTTGGTTGAGGTTCTGAGGACTGTTGGTATTCCTGAGAGGATGGTGGGTTGGATTCAGGAGTGTATGACTACTACGAGATTCTCTGTTTCTATTAATGGTGAGCTGCATGGTTTTTTCTCTGGGGGTCGTGGGTTGCGACAAGGTGATCCTATGTCTCCTTATCTTTTTGTTTTGGCTATGGAAGTTTTATCAGGCCTTCTTCGTAATATGGCTACTGATCCGGGTTTCCAGTTCCACTGGCGGGTTTCAAAGGACCGTCTTACTCATCTCTGTTTTGCAGACGACCTTATGATTTTTTGTAAAGCAGATGCATCCTCTGTTTCTTTGATCAAGGATTGTATTGGGCAGTTCAGTGGTTTATCAGGTTTAATTCCGAATCCAGCTAAGAGTCATCTCTTCTCTTCTGGCATCTCTCTTTCTATGCAAGACCAACTGCGAGATGTGTTGAGATTCCAGGTGGGGACTCTTCCTGTGAGGTATTTGGGGGTTCCTTTGATCTCTACTAAACTTAGGGCCTCTGACTGTGCTTCTCTTGTGGATCGTATTGTTATGCGTGCTAAAAGTTGGAGTTGTAAGTTTCTCTCTTATGCAGGTCGGCTCCAGCTTATAAAGTCTGTTTTGTTCTCCATTCAAGTTTATTGGTCTTCTTTATTTATTCTTCCTAAGTCAGTGATTAGGAAGGTGGAGACTATCCTTCGTTCTTTCCTTTGGAAGGGTAGTGCGCTTATCACTACTGGGGCTAGAGTAGCTTGGAGCAAAATTTGTTTACCTCTTAAGGAGGGGGGTCTGGGTATAAAGAGTCTGGAAGCTTGGAATAGAGCAGCTATTGTCAAGCATATTTGGTTTCTCTGTTCTGGTCAAGTTTCTTCTTGGTCTACTTGGGTTTACTCTTATTTACTGAGGGGGAGAAGTTTTTGGGAGATCCCTCGTCCTTCTATTGCTCTTGGAGTTGGCGTAAGATTTTGGAGCTTCGTTCTTGGTCCCGTCGGCGGATGAGAGTGAGTATTGGGAATGGTGAGTCGACTTTATTGTGGTTTGATAATTGGCATCCTGTAGGCCCGATTGAGTACTCTTGGGCGAGAGAGTGATTTATGATTCTGGCTTGGATAGGATGGCGACAGTTGCTTCCATTATCTCTGATTCTGCTTGGCATTGGCCCCCTTCTAGATCTGCTGCTCTTGTTGATTTGGCTCAGACTCACCTTCCGTCTCCTTCTAGTTTGAGGGAGGATATGCTGGTTTGGGAAGATGATAGACATGGGAAATTTTCTGTGGATTGTGCCTGGAATGCTTTGAGGTTGAGGAGACCCGAGATGCCTTGGTCCCGAGTTGTCTGGTTCCGGAAATCTATTCCCCGCCATTCTTTTCTTCTTTGGATGTCCATTCAGGGAGGCCTTTGTACTCAGGACAGTTTAATGAAATTTGGTATATCCTCTTGCTCGCGGTGTATCCTTTGTGGTTGTTCGAGTGAGGACATCGATCTTCTTTTTTTTCAGTGCCTCTTTTCATTGAGGGTTTGGTCGTCTGTGTTAGCCATGTGTGGTTTAGACTGGAGCTGTCGAGATTGGCGCCAAACTGTTGAGTGGCTTTGTCAGTTCTCTGATGCCTCTTTATATCATCTTCTGGTTCGTTTGTCCTTTGCAGCGTCAGTTTACCATATATGGAGGGAGAGGAATGCTCGCACTCATGATATGCCTCTTAGGCCAGTTTATGTTCTTCTATATGATATTGTTTTTGATGTTCGGAATCGTGTTAGTTCTTTACGTAAGGTGACTCCATCTTATGACAATAAATGGCTTCACCTTTCGTGGCACTTGCCCGATGACATCTTTAGTTGATCTCTTGTAGCCGTTTGGCTTTCTTCTAGGAGGGCTTGTCCTCTCTAGATCCTGGGGGATGCCCCTTTGCTCTTGTATAGTTTTCTTTTCGTTATAATACTTACCTTATCCAAAAAAAAAGGGATTAGTTCAGAGTTTTATGGCCGACTGCAACAAACAAATTAGAGATGCATGTGGGCTTCGATGGAAAGGGCCCAAAACCATTTCACTTGGCCCAAATCAGTTTAGAATAAAGCTTCCTAAGCATTTGAAGACTTAAAGACTTCATATTTGTGTAATTTCGTTTTAAGGGCATTGTTGTCTTTATGCCTTTAGGGTTTCTTTTTGTAACACTATTTAAGCTTACTTTCTTCTTCATTTGAAAAAAATCAACGAAATTGTAAACTCAAAAGCTTAAAGCTTTGGCTATGGCCGAATTATTATAAGGGAGAGATTCCCCTTTTCAAGTTTGAATCGACTTATCTAAGTTTGGCACACTTAGTGGCGTCTCCATTGCTAGCAAAACACTACAAGGATTCATCTTAAAGGATCTCAAGGGCAAGTTCTTTGTGGGTGACATGATCCAGGATGACAACAAAGCAAAAGACCCATTACAAGTACCAGAAGGGCCAATTACGAGGCAGATGACCAAAAGACTCAGAGAAGCAATGGCGGGATTAGTTCAGAGTTTTATGGCCGACTGCAACAAACAAATAGAGACGCATGTGGGCTTCGATGGAAAGGGCCCAAAGCCATTTCACTTGCCCAAATCAGTTTAGAATAAAGCTTCCTAGGCATTTGAAGACTTAAAGACTTGGTATTTTTGTAATTTCGTATTTAGGGGCATTGTTGTCTTTTGCCTTTCGGGTTTCTTTTTGTAACACTATTTAAGCTTTCTTTCTTTTTCATTTGGGAGGTAATCAACGAAATTGTAAACTCAAAAGCTTAAAGCTTTGGCTATGGCCGAATTATTGTAAGGAAGAGATTCCCCTTTTCAAGTTTGAATCAACTTATCTAAGTTTGGCACACTTAGTGGCGTCTCCATTGCTAGCAAAACACTAGAAGGATTCATCTTAAAGGTTCTCAATGGCAAGTTCTTTGTGGGTCTTCTTTGTGGCCTTGGAAGGGTTTTGTTCCTACAAAATCATATTCGCGGTTCTTGGGTTCTGTCCGTTGCTTGGATTTCGAATCCAAGTGGGTTTCTTGTCATTTGGTATCTAGAGCTCAGGGTTCCAAGGTCTGATTTTTCTAACTTTCCTTTTTTTTTGATTCTGTTTTTCTTTTGTTCTTTGTTATTTTCGTTTCAGTTCTTGTTGGATCTTGTTGCTGTTTTTGTTTTGTTTATATTCTGGATCTGGTTTTGTTGTGAAGCATATTCTGGATCTGGTTTTGTTGTGAAGCATATCAGTTCATCTTTTTGCAATTCTGGGTTTCTGTTTTATTCTTCCTGTTAGTTCGTCATAGTTGCATATCAGTTCATCATTTTCCAGTTCTGGGCTTCTGTTCTGTTCTTCCTATCAGTTCGTCATAGTCATTCTGTTCTTAGCATATGTTTAAGAAATAAGCATGTTCTTGGCGGCTGTGTGTTTTGTTTCTAAACCCTAGTGAAGTGTGAAATCAGACCCTGAAAAACTAAGTGAAGTCTGAAATCAGACCCTGAAATCTTAGCTTCTGAAATCAGACCTAAAATGTAACCTTTGAAATCTGCCTCTGAAATCAAAGTCTGAGTTCAGACCTTGAAACTTAACCATTGAATCAGACTCTGAGATCAAACCCTGAAACTTAGCCTCTGAAATCAGACCCAGACCAGTAACCTCTGAAATCAGACCATGACCAGTAACCTCTGAAAATAAGCCTCTGAAATCAGACCCTGACCAGTAACCTCTGAAAATTAGCCTCTGAATTCAGACCCTTATTCGACTCTGAAATCAGACACTGACCAGCAGCCTCTGAATTCAGACCCTGGATTCAGACCATCATCAGACTCTGAAATCAGGCTTTGAAAACCAGCCTCTGAAATTAGAACCTAAATTAGCCTCTGAAATCAGAACCACATTTAGCATCTGACGTTATCAAAAAAAAAAAAAGAAAGAAAGAAAAGAAAAAGGGACTTGAGTGATAGTGATCACTTGAGCAAAAAAAAAAGTGAATTTTTTTGGTTGAATCTAGTTTGTTCCATATTATCATTTAGGTGCCCGTGGAGGGTATTCCATCAAAATTTTTATAGAGGTGCCAATTTTCTCCCGAAATTGCATACGACCGTGAATTTGCATGCTTATTTTTTTTCCATTGTGCTAATTGTTTACTCCTTATTTCTAATTACTCTAGCTTAAGTATTATTGCTAATTGTTTACTATTCATGTTCGCGTTTTATTTTCCGCCTGCCCTATATATATATATATATATATTGTTGGGTCCGTTGTGTTCATGCTAGCTTGAGGACTACATTTGGTTTGTATTCTTGGATTGAGTGTGGTTCACTTTTGAATTGAGGACGAACTCAAGAGTGGTAAAAGGCAGTGATTGTGAGCACAATATCGGGTAAAAGCCAATAGAGTGCAAACACGAGTGGAGTGATATCATTCGAGTGTAAACACGTGAGATTGTGAGGATTTAGATATTTTCTTTACTTTCTTGTTATTTCTAATCTGTTTGTTTAGTGTTGAGATGGCAACTCTAACTACTGATGAAAAGCTTGAGGCTTTGGATAGGAAATTTACAGATATGATGGAGAACATGAATACTGCTTTAGAGAGATTGTCCAAGAGTGTAGAGAGTATTCAAACTGGTAGCGGTCCCAGAGTACCACCACCTCACAATGTGCCACCTCGCCGTGTACCACCACAGTATGTACCGCCAGATGAAGAGGAAGCTGAAAATGAGTTTGATGATTCTGATGGTTTTGATGATATGGAGGAGAGATTTCAGCCTGGGCATGATAGGAGGCCTAATAGGAGGTTTGATAGGAGGAATGATAGGAGGGATAAACGGTTTGATGATAGAGGTGCATTTGATGCCAGAAGAGGGGATTATGATCGGAGAGGATATGGTAGGCGAGGAGATGTAGATGGTGATCTAGGTAGCATCAAGATCAAGATACTAACATTCCAAGGCAAGAATGATCTTGAAGCTTATTTAGAATGGGAAAAGAAAATAGAATTGATTTTCAACTGTCATCACTACTCAGACGAGAAGAAGATCAGTCTGGCAGCAATTGAGTTTACCGATTATGCTATGATTTGGTGGGATCAGCTTGTCTCTACTCGGAGGAGAAACTATGAGAGACCGGTTCAGACATGGGTAGAACTTAGGGGTCTCATGAGAAAGAGTTTATACCCAGCCATTACTATAGGGAGTTGTATCAGAAACTACAACATCTGTATCAGGGGACCAAGAGTGTTGAGGACTATTACACAAAGATGGAAGTTGCCATGATCAGGGAAAATGTAGTTGAGGATGCAGAAGCTATTATGGCACGGTTTCTAGGGGGCTTGAATAGAGAGATTGCAAACATGGTGGAGTTGCATCATTATGTTGATTTGGAGGATATGCTTCACATGGCTATCAAGATAGAAAGGCAACTCAAGAAAAAGTCAACATCCAGATTTGGTACTCAGGCTACTTCTACATGGAAAGGGAAATGGGTTCCGAATGAGAAGCGAGATGGAGGCTTTGACAAGCCTAGAGGTGAATTCAGTGGAGGCTTTAATAAGCCTAGGGCCGAACCTAGTGCCAAGGGTAAAGAGGCTGCAGAACCGATCAAGACTAGACCAAAAACTGAGGGAGAAACTACTAGAACTAAGGATGTAAAATGTTTCAAATGTTTGGGCATGGGACACTATGCTTCACAATGTCCCAATAGGCGACAAATAAAGCCAAGGCCGTGGGAGTTCCCAAGGTGAGTGTGAGTGGACGTGAGAGGGAAACAAAAGAGAGAGTTAAAAAGAGTTTCTACATGGGTGAGGGTGAAGGGAGAAAAGCGTTCAAGGCTAGCAAGCTCATGCTATTGTTAGTCTATAAGGAACCTCATATTTATTTTACTAACGCTGACCCTTTGCTTCCTGTGTCTATTTCATCTCTTTTGCAGGATTACAGTGACGTACTCACAGAGGACATACCTAGTGGGCTTCCACCCATTAGAGGAGAGCACCAGATAGACTTCATACCTGGAGCAGTCATTCCTAACAGACCGGCTTATAGGAGCAATTCCGAGGAGACAAAGGAGCTACAAAGGCAAGTACGGGAATTGATGGATAAGGGGTATGTAAGGGAAAGCATGAGCCATTGTGCAGTACCAGTACTTCTAGTTCCTAAGAAAGATAAGACGTGGCGTATGTGCGTTGATTGTCGAGCTATCAACAATATTACGGTAAAGTATCGTCACCCCATTCCTAGACTAGATGACATGTTGGATGAATTGCATGGTTCCAAAATTTTTAGTAAGATTGACTTAAAGAGTGGATACCATCAAATTCGCATAAGAGAGGGAGATGAGTGGAAAATTGCATTTAAGACTAAATATGGCTTGTATGAATGGTTAGTTATGCCATTTGGTCTCTCAAACGCACCTAGCACATTTATGAGATTGATTATGCGTGCATTTTTAGGTAAGTTTGTTGTGGTTTATTTTGATGACATCTGAGTTTACAGTAAAACAGTAGATGAGCATGTGATGCATTTGAAGCAGGTACTTGATGTTTTACGAAAAGAACAATTGTATGCTAACTCTGACAAATGCACATTTTGCATGAATAGAATTGTTTTTCTTGGCTTTGTTGTGAGTGCAGATGGCATCGAGGTAGATGTGGAGAAGGTAAAGGCAATTCAGGAATGGCCTACACCAACTACAGTGACAGAAGTCCGAAGCTTTCATGGGTTAGCGAGCTTCTATAGGAGATTTGTCAAGGACTTCAGTAGCATTGCCGCGCCATTGACTGAGGTAGTAAAGAAAACAGTTGGTTTTCAATGGGGCGAGGCGCAAGAGCGAGCATTCCAGGACCTTAAAGCGAAGTTATGCAGTGCACCCATTTTAGCACTACTCAACTTCGAGAAGACATTTGAGATTGAGTGTGACGCATCAGGGTTAGGTATTGGAGCAGTTCTCATGCAAGAAAAGCGGCCAATAGCCTATTTTAGTGAGAAGCTGAATGGAGCAGCTTTGAGGTACCCCACGTATGACAAAGAGTTATATGCGCTTGTGAGAGCACTTGAGACATGGCAGCACTACTTGTGGCCTAAAGAGTTCGTGATCCACACCGACCATGAATCATTAAAACACTTGAAGGGTCAAGGTAAGCTGAATAAGCGACATGCAAAATGGATGGAATTCATTGATTCATTTCCATATGTTATACGCTACAAGCAAGGTAAAGAAAACATAGTGGCTGATGCATTATCTCGCATGTATGTTTTACTTACTTCAATGCATGCACGGATGTTGGGATTTGATTTGATTAAGGAATTATATGAGTGTGATTCTGATTTTGGTGAGATTTTTGCTACTTGTGCAAAGTCATCTTTTGGAAAGTTTTACATTCATGACGGATTCTTATTTACAGCGAACAGGTTGTGTGTTCCTGCTTGTAGTATGCGTGAGTTGCTTGTGAAGGAAGCGCATGGGGGAGGTTTGATGGGGCATTTTGGGATTACTAAGACTTTAGCTATTTTACATGAGCACTTTTATTGGCCTAAAATGAAACGTGATGTTGAGCGTATTTTTGATAAGTGTCTAACATGTAAGCATGCTAAATCTAAATTAATGCCACATGGTTTGTATACTCCTTTGCCTGTACCTAGTGAACCCTGGGTTGATATATCGATGGATTTTGTGTTAGGTTTGCCTAGGACAAAGAGGGGTAGAGATTCAATCTTTGTTGTAGTTGATAGGTTTAGTAAAATGGCTCATTTCATTGCATGTCATAAAACCGATGATGCTACAAACATTGCAGATTTATTTTTCAGAGACATAGTGCGACTCCATGGTATACCTAGGAGTATTGTATCTGATACAGATGTTAAGTTCCTTAGCCATTTTTGGAAGGTGTTGTGGGCTAAACTAGGCACCAAACTATTGTATTCTACCACATGTCATCCACAGACTGATGGACAAACAGAGGTAGTTAATAGGACTTTATCTCAATTATTGCGCACTATAGTTGGCAAGAATTTGAAGAGTTGGGAAGATTGTTTGCCATTTATTGAGTTTGCATATAATCGTAGCATTCATTCTTCTACATCATTTTCACCTTTTGAAATTGTTTATGGTTTTCAGCCACTCACTCCATTGGATTTGTTACCTTTGCCTGTTGATGAGCATGTGGGGCTAGATGGAAAAAGGAAAGCCGATTTGGTGAAGCACATACATTAGAAAGCAAGAGAGCAAATACAACGAAAGAATGAGCAATATGCTTCTGATGCTAATAAGGGAAGAAAGCGTGTGGTATTTCAGCCTGGAGATTGGGTTTGGGTACACATGCGCAAGGAGAGATTTCCTAAACAACATAAATCTAAGCTACAACCGAGAGGGGATGGTCCATTTCAAGTTTTGGAACGGATTAATGACAATGCATACAAGCTGGATTTACAAGGTAAGTATAATGTGTCTGCTACATTTAATGTTTCTGACTTAACTCCTTTTGATGCAGGTACAGATTCGAGGTCGAATCCTTTTCAAGAGGGAGTGGATGACATGATCCAGCCGACAACAAACCAAATGACGCATTACAAGTACCAGAAGGGCCAATTACGAGGCAGAGGACCAAAAGACTCAGAGAAGCAATGGCGGGATTAGTTCAGAGTTTTATGGCCGACTACAACAAACAAATAGAGATGCATGTGGGCTTCGATGGAAAGGGCCCAAAACCATTTCACTTGGCCCAAATCAGTTTAGAATAAAGCTTCCTAAGCATTTGAAGACTTAAAGACTTCATATTTGTGTAATTTCGTTTTTAGGGGCATTGTTGTCTTTATGCCTTTAGGGTTTCTTTTTGTAACACTATTTAAGCTTACTTTCTTCTTCATTTGAAAAAAATCAACGAAATTGTAAACTCAAAAGCTTAAAGCTTTGGCTATGACCAAATTATTATAAGGGAGGGATTCCCCTTTTCAAGTTTGAATCGACTTATCTAAGTTTGGCACACTTAGTGGCGTCTCCATTGCTAGCAAAACACTACAAGGATTCATCTTAAAGGTTCTCAAGGGCAAGTTCTTTGTGGGTCTTCTTTGTGGCCTTGGAAGGGTTTTGTTCCTACAAAATCAAATTCGCGGTTCTTGGGGTTCTGTCCGTTGCTTGGGGTTTGCTTGGATTTCGAATCCAAGTGGGTTTCTTGTCACATAGCCATGGAAAGCTCAAGCTTTTCTCTCGTTAAAATGTTGTATATTACGTTTGTTATCTCCAAAATACAAAGAAGAGTCATATAATAAGGGTTACAAGAGAGTAAAAAGACTAAAATGACCCTAGAGCTAAAATTACCAAAAGCCCTAAGTCAAGCACCTCAACCACGACCATTAAGGTCATTTTGCACCTAAATAAACTTAAAACAAAGATTAGAAGCTAATCTCACTTCAGCTAATTGAGGTGCTTACAAGCTATAGTAAATTGACGTGCTTCCGGCTAAGTACAGATCTAAGCATAATTAAGCCTAATGGCATAGTCAACCATGCTAATTACATCATAAATAAAGTCAAAATGTCGAGCAAAAATGACAAAAATGCCCCTATTTGGCCGAATTCAACATAGTCTCAAAATGGGTGAAATCGGGTCAAAAGGGTGCTGGTGCTGAAGCTGCTCTGCTATGCTTCAGTCTGAGTTGATCTGGGTTAAATGAAATAGTTTGGGGACTCTCTTGTTATGCCCATATGTGTCTCTGGTGTGCACTGCATGGGTTCCTCCAAGTTGTTAGCTGCATCATGTAATGTCTTTGGTGTGGTTGAACTCATGTCATTCCCTCCTTGTTGAAAAGGATTCGACCTCGAATCTGAACCTGCATCAAAATGAGTTAAGTCAGAAACATTAAAAGTAGCAGATATGTTGTACTTACCTTGCAAATCCAGCTTATATGCATTGTCATTGATCCTTTCCAAGACTTGAAAAGGCCCATCTCCTCTCGATTGTAGCTTGGATCTTTTCCTCTTGCATATAAAGCCACACCCATTTGCCAGGGTCAAACATAATGCGTTGGAAACCTATTATTCTCACCAACTCTGCCTTTCCCTTATCATTCATACTCCCAAGCTTAATAACAATCAAAGATAATAAATCCATAGGAGTTAAAGAATTAGAATCATAATCAATCTCATAAGGCAAGTAAAAACTAGAAGGATGAATGCATCTGTTATATGCAAACTCTGGCCCCGCTATTGCGTCTGTGATCTTCTTAGCTCTTTGGCATGTGATTGGGCCTGTTGGCAATTGAAAAGGCTCTAATGTTCCTTGGGTGACTGCATTCATGTCAAATGTTGTCCCTTGGATCATGTCATTCTCCCTCTCTTGAAATAGATTCCTCCTCGAATCCAAACCCAGATCATAGATAGTTATGACAAAATCAATTGGACGATGATATTGAAATATAAAAGAATCATACTTGACCACTTGTACCTGCGATGAAAAAGCATAAATAATAGAGAAAATGTTATGGTTGTTGAGTACTCTCTTCATTCACTGCATATTTAGTTACCTTCCAAGTCTTTTTCCATTTCTCACAAGATCTTCTATAATCACTCATAATAGCTTGGATATCATTTTTGAAAGTATCCACAACCTCGATCTTATCATCAATGGTTAAACTTGGACCAGCCATCTCAACACTAAACAAACAGATTAGAAATAATAAAAAGCAAAACAAATATGTAAATCCTCACAATCTTACGTGTTTACACTCGAATGATATCACTCCACTCGTGTTTGCACTCTATTGGCTTTTACCTGATATTGTGTTCACACTCACTACCTTTTACCACTATTGAGTTCTTCATCAATTCAATTACAAATCAACTCAATTCCTAGAATGGTCAACTAAGGTGTAGTCCACAAGCTAGCAGAAACACAATGTATATATAGAGCAGGTGGAATAAAGCAAATAAGATAAGTAATCACGGAGACTCAATCGAAAGAAACCTATAGCTAGAGTGCTCAGAATAAGAAAGAATGGCGAGTTAGCTAAATGCAATAAATAAGCAAGCAAGCAATCAACGTGTCACTGAAGCAATCTTGTGGTCACTCCCTATAGTGTTTGAGCTCACCTTTCTTTTCTTCTCACACACACTCACAAGTGTTTACACTCTAATGAAACACAATGAAGCACAACGGATTTCAATTCGGCTATAACACAAATATAGTCTTTCAAGCTCAAACCAATACAAACCAAATCAAATATCAATGTAACTCATGTAAAGCAATCCAATCAACTTGCAAATGGTCTAATCAAGCTAAGCACAATGTGACCAATTCTCTTTCTTTCTTTTTTATTTATTTATTTTTTTTTCAAAATAAGTAGGTGACTCAGCTGCTTACGTAAGTAGCTTACAAGTAGGTCAAGTAAGCATGTCAATTCGGAAATGGTAAGTTACAAACCAACTAAACACTTTTTCCAACTAACTTGGTGATGCAGCAGCTTGCCTCTTTAAGCACCTCTCAAATGCAATGATGGCTACTCAAATTTCCATGTCAAGCTCATGAGTGCTTCCATTTTCAATGTCATGCTAATGATTTCAACACAAATCCTTTTTTTTGGATAAGGTAAGTATTATAACCAAAAGAAAACTATACAAGAGCAAAGGGGCATCCCCCAGGATCTAGAGAGGACAAGCCCTCCTAGAAGAAAGCCAAACGGCTACAAGAGATCAACTAAAGATGTCATCGGGCAAGTGCCACGAAAGGTGAAGCCATTTATTGTCATAAGATGGAGTCACCTTACGTAAAGAACTAACACGATTCCGAACATCAAAAACAATATCATATAGAAGAACAGAAACTGGCCTAAGAGGCATATCACGAAGGAGAAGAAGCAAATCGCCCAGTTGAGAGCATATTCACTGTTCATCCGCGTACTGCATCACTTTCCGTTCTTTAGTTTCAACACAAATCCAATGTCAAGCTAATGATGGCTCACGCAAATCAGCAAGCACACTTGTTAATTCATGCTTCAACATAAGCACATCAAGCATCTTACTCACGGAAATATGTGTAACAAAGCAACTAGACTTGTCTCACAAAGTTAACACACAAGCATAAGTAAACTTCAAGAGTAAGTCACGGCCTCATCAATCCATAAGTATTTCATTCTGTTTCAACACTCATTCACTCAAATGCCTCACCACAGCACTCAAACACACTTGTTTTCCTCACACTTCACAAGATTGCAACAACTTCACAAAGATTGCAAATAAGCTAGTTCACGCAAATGCTAGGAGTAATGAAGTACAATCTGATTTTCTCAAAGTAGATATGAACAATACCTATTGAAAACAAGCTAAGTGACATGCATATGGCAAGAACAAAGCAAGGGTGGTGATGGTTCTTCCTTGGCGGAATCTGACCTGATGCATTTTTTTTTTTTGACACTAATAACTTAATAACAATGTTAAACACGTCCTAGTAACTTACAATTAACAACTAAACACTTGATTCAAGCAAAGAACACAAAAGGCCCAATTTTGACCTAAGTAGCCAAAGCTTAACTCAAAGAAATACTCAAAATTAGCACAAACTACTAAAGGACAGATTGTTATTCATGCAACAAGGATTACAAATCTGCAAGAAACAACAAGAAACAACAAAGATCCAACAATGGCTGAATCAAGGTGGAAGTAAAACCTGATGCCGAAATTAAATCAACAAAGAACAAATATGAATACAAGATTAAACAACACAAAGGATAGGAAATCAGACCTCAGAATCCTAAGCTCATGATACCAAATGAAAAGAACTCACTTGGGTTGGAACCAAGCAAACCCCGAAGCATCTTTCTCAAAACCCCAAGAACTTTGAATATTGATTTTGTAGGAACAAAACCCAACCAAGATCAGCCCCTAACCACCATGAAACTCACGTCCATGATAACCACAAGCATGAAATCAGATTTTATTTTGCTAGCAATGGAGACGCCACTAAGTTGCCAAGCTTAGATAAGTCAAATTGAACTTGAAAAGGGGAATCCCTCCCTCAACAAGTTTCGGCCATAGCCATGGAAAGCTCAAGCTTTTCTCTCTTTAAAATGTTGTATATTACATTTGTTGTCTCCAAAAAACAAAGAAGAGTCATATAATAAGGGTTACAAGAGAGTAAAAAGACTAAAATGACCCTAGAGCTAAAATTACCAAAAGCCCTAAGTCAATCACCTCAACCACGAACATTAAGGTCATTTTGCACCTAAATAAACTTAAAACAAAGATTAGAAGCTAATCTCACTTAAGCTAATTGAGGTGCTTACATGCTATAGTAAATTGACGTGCTTCCGACTAAGTACAGATCTAAGCATAATTAAGCCTAATGGCATAGTCAACCATGCTAATTACATCATAAATAAAGTCAAAATGTCGAGCAAAAATGACAAAAATGCCCCCATTTGTCCGAATTCAACATAGTCCCAAAATGGGTGAAATCGGGTCAAAAGGGTACTGGTGCTGAATCTGCTCTGCTATGCTTCAGTCTGAGCTGATCTGGGTTAAATGAAATAGTTTGGGGACTCTCTGGTTATGCCCATATGTGTCTCTGGTGTGCACTTGACTTGGTTGATGCAACTGGTCACATAGCTCTGAGCTAGTCCCGCAAACACCTCTCTGATCTTCTTTGCTCTTTGGCGTGTGATTGGACCTGTTGGCAACTGCATGGGTTCCTCCAAGTTGTTAGCTGCATCCTGTAATGTATTTGGTGTGGTTGGACTCATGTCATTCCCTCCTTGTTGAAAAGGATTCGACCTCGAATCTAAACCTGCATCAAAATGAGTTAAGTCAGAAACATTAAAAGTAGCAGATACGTTGTACTTACCTTGCAAATACAGCTTATATGCATTGTCATTGATACTTTCCAAGACTTGAAAAGGCCCATCTCCTCTCGATTGTAGCTTGGATCTTTTCCTCTTGCATATAAAGCCACACCCAATTGCCAGGGTCAAACACAATGCGTTGGAAACCTATTATTCTCACTAACTATGCATTTCCCTTATCACTCATACTCCCAAGCTTAATAACAATCAAAGATAATAAATCCATAGGAGTTAAAGAATTAGAATCATAATCAATCTCATAAGGCAAGTAAAAACTAGAAGGATGAATGCATCTGTTATATGCAAAACTTGGCCCCGCTATTGCGTCTGTGATCTTCTTAGCTCTTTGGCTTGTGATTGGGCCTGTTGGCAATTGCAAAGGCTCTAATGTTCCTTGGGTGACTGCATTCATGTCAAATGTTGTCCATTGGATCATGTCACCAAGTTTTTAAGTTCTTAGTGATAATAGTACGCAATAACTGAGTCAAAGTCCTATTAACCACCTCGGTTTTTCCATCAGTTTGGGGGTGACAAGTAGTAGAATACAAAAGTTTAGTTCCCAACTTACCCTATAAAACTTTCCAAAAGTGACTAAGGAATTTAACATCACGATCTGAAACTATACTCCGTGGAATTCCATGGAGTCGTATTACTTCTCTAAAGAACAAGTCAGCAATGTTAGTGACATCATCAGTCTTATGACATGCTATAAAGTGTGCCATCTTACTGAACCTATCAACCACTACAAAAATGGAATCTCTACCCCGCCTAGTCCTAGGTAAACCCAATATAAAATCCATTGATACATCTACCCATGGCTCGCTAGGTACATGCAATGGTGTATATAAACCATGAGGCATAACCTTAGATTTAGACTTTTTACAAGTTAAGCATTTATCACACAAACGCTCAATATCTCTCCTCATTTTAGGCCAATAGAAATGTTCACTCAAAACTCCTAAGGTCTTGGCAATGCCAAAGTGCCCCATTAAACCTCCCTCATGCTCTTCCCTAACTAACAATTCACGCATACTACAAACATGAATGCATAATCTATTTTCCTTAAACAGAAACCCATCATGTTGGTACAATTTACTAAAGGTAGACTTTTCACATGCAGCATAGATAGTACTAAAGTCAGTATCATTTTCATAAAGTTCTTTAATAAATTCAAACCCAAGCATCCTTGCATTCAATGAAGTAAGTAAAGCATACCTTCGCGATAGTGCATCAGCGACAATGTTTTCCTTACCTTGTTTGTAGCGGATTACGTATGGAAATGTCTCAACAAACTCTAACCATCGTGTGTACCGTTTGTTTAGCATACCTTGACCTTTCAAATACTCAATGACTCATGATCTGTATGGATCACAAACTCTCGAGGCCATAGATAATGCTGCCAAGTCTCAAGGGCTCTCACTAGCGCATACAACTCCTTGTCGTATGTAGGGTATCTCAAAACTGCTCCATTAAGCTTCTCACTAAATTAGGCAATTGGCATTTTTTCTTGCATAAGAACCGCTCCAATGCCTAATTCGGATGCGTCACACTCAATTTCAAATGTCTTCTCAAAGTTGGGTAGCGCCAAAATAGGTGCACTACACAACTTCATTTTAAGATCCTGGAATGCACGCTCCTGCTCTTTTTCCCATTTGAAGCCAATAGTTTTCTTCACTACTTCAGTCAGTGGTGCTGCAATACTACTGAAGTCTCTAAAAAATCTACGGTAGAAGCTTGCTAATCCATGGAAGCTTCTGACTTCGGTCATATTTGTCGGTGTAGGCCAATCCTAAATTGCCTTTACCTTTTCCACATCAAATTCGATGCCATCTGCACTTACAACAAAACCAAAGAAAACCATTCTATCCATACAAAAAGTACACTTATCAATATTAGCATACAGATCCTCCTGCCTTAACATATCAAGAACATGCTTCAAATGCGTAATATGTTCATCTATTGTTTTATTGTAAACTAAGATGTCATCAAAATAAACTACAACAAACCTACCTATAAATGCACGCATAACATGATTCATCAATCTCATAAATGTGCTAGGTGCGTTTGTAAGACCAAATGACATAACTAACCATTCATACAGGCCATACTTGGTCTTAAATGCAGTTTTCCACTAATCTCCCTCTCTCATGCGAATTGGATGGTATCCACTCTTTAAATCAATCTTACTAAATATTTTGGAACCATGCAACTCATCTAACATGACATCTAGTCTATGAATAGGGTGACGATACTTTACCGTTATATTGTTGATCGCTCGAAAATCAACGCACATACGACACATCCCAGCTTTCTTAGGAACTAGAAGAACTGGTACCACACAATGACTCATACTTTCTTTGACATACCCTTTTTCCATCAACTCCCGCATTGCCTCTGAAGATCTTTTGTTTCCTCAGGATTGCTTCGGTAGGCTGGTCTATTATAAATGATTGCGCCAGGTATGAAATCTATCTGGTGCTCAATACCTCTAATGGGTGGGAGCCCACTAGGAATGTCCTCTGTCAGCACATCATTGAATTCCTGCAAAAGAAATGAAATGGACAAAGGAAGCAAATGGTCAGTGTTAGCTAAACAAATATGGTGATCTTTATAGATTAGCAAAATCATGAGCTTGCTAGCCTTGTAAGCTCTCCTTGCTTCACCCTCACCAATGTAAAAGCTCTTTTTCACTCGCCCTTTCGTTTCCCCCTTAGGTGTGTCACACACCCCTTGGGAACACTCACAGCCTTAGCCTTAATTTCCTTACCAGGTTCGGTCACACTCCCCTCACGTGTTTTCTACAAGGCTGTGTTTGCACTCTCTTTCTCTCTATCTCTCTCAAGTTGCAACTTGACTTGGTCTTCGTGGACTTGCCTCGGTGTAAGTGGGTATAAGGTAATGGGTTTTCCCTTATGCTGAAATGAATACTTATTCTTAAACCCATCGTGTATAACCTTCCTATAAAACTGTCGTGGCATTCCTAAAAGAATATGTCTTGCATGCATGGGTATAACATCACACAAAACATCATCAGTATAAGGCCCAACGGTGAAGCTCAATAATACCTGCCTAGTCACCCGTACTTCTCCACAGTCATTCAACCACTGCAACTTGTAAGGCTTGGGATACCTCAAGCAATCTAATCCCAACCTCTCAACTAAAGATGTACTTGCGACATTAGTACAACTGCCCCCGTCAATGATCATACTACACCCCTTGCCATTCACACGACATCTAGTATTGAATATGTTCTCCCTTTGCATATCACTCTCATCCTCACCAATTTGTGCACTCAAAGCACGCTTCACAACTAAGGATAAGTTATCCAGCGGGTATGCAGCTCCCTCTCTATCACTAGTATCCTCCATCGCAGGTAGACTCGGCCGGCGGTTCGGAACCGAACCGAACCGGTCGGTTTTCGGTTCCACACTTAAGCGGAACTGGAACTTTGAACCGAACCAGAACTGACCGGTTCGGTTCCGGTTCCGGTTCGGTTCCTAACCTTTTTTTAAAAAAAAAATTTAAAATTAATTAAAATAAATGAGATTAATTTTATAAATAAAAAAATTTATTACATTGAAGAGCTTGAGCTTAAATTTTTAAAAATTTAAGTTGCCTACGTATCCTCCAAGGGTGAGAGGAATCAAAGCTCACGTAGTTCCATTACAATTTTAAGACATATCCCCTTTTTAAATTACAATTTTACAATTATCAATCATCATTATCAGTTGATCCTTCAGCTCCGGTTCCGCTTGCACTTGTTGTTGCACTTGCAGAAGCATTATCGAACAAATCTTCAAAATCATCGGGGGCATCTTCTTGTTGTCTCAGATCAGCTCAAGTCCAATCATCCACACAAGCTGTTGCTTCTGGAGTGCTTGGATGTAATGAAGATCGCCTAGCTTCCAATATATTACCTCCCAAGCTGAAGGCTTGCTCAACCGCAACGGTGGAAATAGGTGCTGCCAATATCTCTTTAGCAATAATTGATAAAACATGATATATATTTTGATGCTGGTTCCACCATTCAAGGATTTTAAAATTTTTACTGCATAAACTTTCATTAGAAAACTCAAAATTTGTAGATAAATAATTATATAATTCAGGGTTATTAGTTGTCGTATCCCTAGCTTTTTTATTTCGTTGCAATAACCAACGATCCCCTGCGCTAAGTCTTGTTTGAATTACCAGTTCACTACTACTAGATTCACCTAATGTTCCTAAGTTATATCTTACAATATAATCATTACATAAAACAATTAAATCATTTCTTAATTTCGTCATTAATCTTGTAATATCAATTTCATCTAATATTCCTAAATAACCATAATAAGCTTGTAAAGCACCATTCAAACCTTCTAATTTAAATCTAGGATCAAAAACAGCAGCAATAAGATAAAGTAAAGGAATTTCTCTAAAATAATTCAACCATTTTACCTTCATAACAGTAATGGCTTCTAACAAAACAAAATCATTAGGATCGCTACTATCAACATGCTCATCGAGAGTACCAACAATATTTAAACTCTCAAGAAGAAATAAATGTGCTGTAGGATAATAAACACCGCTAAAAACTAAAGTAGCATCATTAAAAACAATATTTAATCCTTTTTTTTTTACTTATTGGGGCAGGGAGCCGTTGGCTCCCTGCCCCCCCCCCCCAACGGCTACTAGCCGTTGGGGTAGGGTTCCTGTTGGAACCCTACGGTTCCAACCGGAACCGAACGGTTCCGGTTGGAACCGTAGAACCGGTGGAACCATAAGGGTTCCACCAGTTCCGACCGATTCGAGTTGGGGACGAACCCCAACCGAACCGGTCGCTAACGGTTCCGATTCCGGAACCGGAACCGAAATTCCGGTTCCAACCGGTTCGGTTCCGGTTCTGAACCGGAACCGTGGCCGGGTCTAATCGCAGGCTCATCATCCTCAACCTCAACCTCACTGTCTGTAGAATGTACCTCACCACTCTTCTTATCAATTACTAAGGTGCGCCTGTTTGGGCACTACGAAGCATAATGTCCCATCCCCAAACACTTGAAGCATTTGACGTCCCTAGTCTTGGGTGTTGTACCCTCAGGTTTCGGTCTAGCCTTGCTTGGTTCCGCAGCCTCCTTACCCTTGCCATTTGGTTCGGCCCTTGGCTTGTTAAAGCCTCCATCCCGTCGATCATTAGGAACCCATTTCCCCTTCCATGCAGAAGTAGTATGAGTACCAAATCTGGATGTAGTATTCTTCTTGAGTTGCCTCTCTACCTTGATAGCCATGTGAAGCATATCCTCCAAATCAACATAATGATGCAACTCCACCATGTTGGCAATCTCTCTATTCAAGCCCCTAGAAACCGTGCCAAAGTAGCCTCTGCATCCTCCACTACATTTACACTGATTAAGGCAACCTCCATCTCAGTATAGTAATCCTCTACAATCTTGGCCCCTTGATACAGATGTTGTAGTTTCTAATACAAATCTCGGTAGTAATAGCTGGGTATGAATCGTTTCCTCATGAGACCTCGAAGTTCTTCCCATGTCCGAACCGGCCTCTCATAATTCCTCCTTCTATTAGTGACAATCTGATCCCACCAAATCATCGCATAATCAGTGAATTTCATGGCTTCCAGATTGATCTTCTTCTCATCAGAGTAATGATGATAGATGAAAATCAACTCAATTTTCTTCTCCCACTCTAAATACGCTTCAGGATCATTTGACATGAGTCCAACCACACCAGAGACATTACAGGATGCAGCTAACAAACTTAGAGGAACCCATGCAGTTGCCAACAG
Source organism: Zanthoxylum bungeanum (assembly GCA_019454045.1). NCBI lineage: Eukaryota > Viridiplantae > Streptophyta > Magnoliopsida > Sapindales > Rutaceae > Zanthoxylum > Zanthoxylum bungeanum. The sequence goes on along the minus strand of SKCR01041909.1, from coordinate 107,313 downwards.
GTCCAATCACACGTCAAAGAGCAAAGAAGATCAGAGAGGCCTTTGCGGGACTAGCTTAGAGCTATGTGACCAGTTGCAGCAACCAAGTCAAGTGCACACCAGAGACACATATGGGCATAACCAGAGAGGTCCCCAAGCTATTTCATTTGACCCAGATCAGCTCAGACTGAAGCATAGCAGAGCAGCTTCAGCACCAGCACCCTTTTTGACCCCGATTTCACCCATTTTGGACTATGTTGAATTCGGCCAAACGGGGGCATTTTTGTCATTTGTGCTCGACATTTTGACTTTATTTATGATGTAATTAGCATGGTTGACTATGCCATTAGGCTTAATTATGCTTAGATTTGTACTTAGCCGGAAGCACGTCAATTTACTATAGCATGTAAGCACCTTAATTAGCTTAAGTGAGATTAGCTTCTAATCTTTGTTTTAAGTTTATTTAGGTGCAAAAGGACCTTAATGGTCGTGGTTGAGGTGCTTGACTTAGGGCTTTCGGTAATTTTAGCTCTAGGGTCATTTTAGCCTTTTTACCCTTTGTAGCCCTTATTATATGACTCTTCTTTGTATTTTTGAATAACCACGTAATATACAGAATTTTGAAAGAGAGAAAAGCTTGAGCTTTCCATGTCTATGGCCAAAACCTTGTTGAGGGAGGGATTCCCCTTTTCAAGTTCAAATTGACTTATCTAAGCTTGGCAACTTAGTGGCGTCTCCATTGCTAGCAAAATACAATCTGATTTCATGCTTGTGGTTATCATGGACGTGAGTTTCATGGTGGTTAGGGGCTGATCTGGTTGGGTTTTGTTCCTACAAAATCAGTATTCAAAGTTCTTGGGGTTTTGAGAAAGATGCTTGGGGTTTGCTTGGTTTCCAACCCAAGTGAGTTCTTGTCATTTGGTATCATGAGCTTAGGGTTCTGAGGTCTGATTTCCTATCCTTTGTGTTGTTTAATCTTGTATTCATCTTTGTTTTTGTTGTTGTTGTTGATTTCGGCCATTAAGGAATTTGTCCTCAAGTTTCGTCCATTGGTGTTCTTTGTTGTTTCTTGTTGTTTCTTGCAGATTTGTAATCCTTGTTTCATGAATAACAATCTGTCCTTAGTAGTTTGTGCTAATTTTGAGTATTTCTTTGAGTTAAGCTTTGGCTACTTAGGTCAAAATTGGGGCTTTTGTGTTCTTTGCTTGAATCAAGTGTTTAGTTGTTAATTGTAAGTTACTAGGACGTGTTTAACATTGTTATTAAGTTATTAGTTTCAAAAATCAAAAAAAAAAAAAAAATGCATCAGGTCAGATTCGGCCAAGGAAGTACCATCACCACCCTTGCTTTGTTCTTGCCATATACATGTCACTTAGCTTGTTTTCAATAGGTATTGTTCATATCTACTTTGAGAAAATCAGATTGCACTTCATTACTCCTAGCATTGCTTGAACTAGCTTGTTTGCAATCTTTGTGAAGTTGTTGCAATCTTGTGAAGTGTGTGGAAAACAGTTTCTTTGAGTGATTTGGTGAGGCATTTGAGTGAATGAGTGTTGAAACAAAATGAAATGCTTATGGATTGATGAGGCCGTGACTTACTCCTGAAGTTTACTTAAGCTTATGTGTTGTTAACTTTGTGAGACAAGTCTGGTTGCTTTGTTACACATATTGCCGTGAGTAAGATGCTTGATGTGCTTATGTTGAAGCATGAATTAACAAGTGTGCTTGCTGATTTGCGTGAGCTATCATTAGCTTTACATTGGATTTGTGTTGAAATCATTAGCATGACATTGAAAATGGAAGCACTCATGAGCTTGACATGGAAACTTGAGTAGCCATCATTGCATTTGAGAGGTGCTTGAAGAGGCAAGCTGCTGCATCACCAAGTTAGTTGGAAAAAGTGTTTTAGTTGGTTGTAACTTACCATTGCCGAATTGACATGCTTACTTGACCTACTTGTAAGCTACTTACGTAAGCAGCTGAGTCACCTACTTGTTTTAAAAAAAGAAAAGTGAAAAAAAAGAGTTAAAAAAAAGAGAAAAAAAGAAAAGAAAAGAAAAGAGTGAGACAAAAACAATAGCGAGTGATCACAAGATTGGCTAATTATCACATTGAGTGCTTGCTTGTTTGTTTGCACATTTAGCTAACTCGTCTTTTTTCTTATTCTGTGCACTCTAGCTTAAGTCTCTTTGATTGAGTCTTCGTGATTACTATTCTTATTCGCATTATTCCACCTGCACTATATACATTATTGGTTCTTTGTGTTTCTGCTAGCCATTGGACTACACCTTAGTTGACCATTCTGGGAATTGAGTTGATTTGTAATTGAATTGAGGAAGAACTCAAGAGTGGTAAAAGGCAGTGATTGTGAGCACAATATCGGGTAAAAGCCAATAGAGTGCAAACACGAGTGGAGTGATATCATTCGAGTGTAAACACGTGAGATTGTGAGTATTTACATATTTGTTTTGCTTTTTATTATTTCTAATCTGTTTATTTAGTGTTGAGATGGCAGGTCCAAGTTTAACCATTGATGATAAGATCGAGGTTTTGGATACTTTCAAAAGTGATATCCAAGATATATAGTGATTATAGAAGATCTTATGAGAAATGGAAAAAGACTTGGAAGGTAACTAAATATGCAGTGAATGAAGAGAGTACTCAACAACCAAAAGCTATTGAAGTTGTGTGTAATGAAGTGAGAAGCACTTGTGATGTTGAGTGCATAGCGAATGAAAACACTTGTGAGGCCTTGAATGTTGTGAATTGTGTTATAAGTGACATGGTGAGTGAAAATGCTTGTGAGACCGTGAGCATTGAGGGAGTAAACACTTGTGAGGTAGTGTGCTTTGAGGTTGAAAAACATAGTGAAGCTGAGCAGGGTGTGAGGCGGTCTTTGCAAGTATGGTTGAGATAGTGGCCATGAGTGATGATGAAGCTGTGAGAGCTGGTGAAAAGAAAGTAGATGTGGTAGTGAAGTTTTTCCATAACATTTTCTCTATTGTTTATGCTTTTTCATCGCAGGTACAAGTGGTCAAGTATGATTCTTTTATATTTCAATATCATCGTCCAATTGATTTTGTCATAACTATCTATGATCCGGGTTCGGATTCGAGGACGAATCTATTTCAAGAGAGGGAGAATGACATGATCCAAGGGACAGCATTTGACATAAATGCAGTCACCCAAGGAACATTAGAGCCTTTGCAATTGCAACCAGGCCCAATCATACGCCAAAGAGCTAAGAAGATCACATACGCAATAGCGGGGCCAGAGTTTGCATATAATAGATGCATTCATCCTTCTAGTTTTTACTTGCCTTATGAGATTAATTATGATTCTAATTCTTTAACTCCTATGGATTTATTATCTTTGATTCTTATTAAGCTTGGGAGTATGAATGATAAGGGAAAGGCAGAGTTGGTGAGAATAATAGGTTTCCAACGCATTGTGTTTGACCCCGGCAATTGGGTGTGGCTTTATATGCAAGAGGAAAAGATCCAAGCTACAATCGAGAGGAGATGGACCTTTTCAAGTCTTGGAAAGGATCAATGACAATGCATATAAGCTGGATTTGCAAGGTAAGTACCAACGTATCTACTACTTTTAATGTTTCTGACTTAACTCATTTTGATGCAGGTTCAGATTCGAGGTCGAATCCTTTTCAACAATGAGGGAATGACATGAGTCCAACCACACCAGAGACATTACAGGATGCAGCTAACAACTTAGAGGAACCCATGCAGTTGCCAACAGGTCCATCACACGTCAAAGAGCAAAGAAGATCAGAGAGGCCTTTGCGGGACTAGCTTAGAGCTATGTGACCAGTTGCAGCAACCAAGTCAAGTGCACACCAGAGACACATATGGGCATAACCAGAGAGGTCCCCAAGCTATTTCATTTGACCCAGATCAGCTCAGACTGAAGCATAGCAGAGCAGCTTCAGCACCAGCACCTTTTTGACCCGATTTCACCCATTTTGGGACTATGTTGAATTCGGCCAAACGGGGCATTTTTGTCATTTGTGCTCGACATTTTGACTTTATTTATGATGTAATTAGCATGGTTGACTATGCCATTAGGCTTAATTATGCTTAGATTTGTACTTAGCCGGAAGCACGTCAATTTACTATAGCATGTAAGCACCTTAATTAGCTTAAGTGAGATTAGCTTCTAATCTTTGTTTTAAGTTTATTTAGGTGCAAAAGGACCTTAATGGTCGTGGTTGAGGTGCTTGACTTAGGGCTTTCGGTAATTTTAGCTCTAGGGTCATTTTAGCCTTTTTACCCTTTTGTAGCCCTATTATATGACTCTTCTTGTATTTTTGAATAACCAACGTAATATACAGAATTTTGAAAGAGAGAAAAGCTTGAGCTTTCCATGTCTATGGCCAAAACCTTGTTGAGGGAGGGATTCCCCTTTTCAAGTTCAAATTGACTTATCTAAGCTTGGCAACTTAGTGGCGTCTCCATTGCTAGCAAAATACAATCTGATTTCATGCTTGTGGTTATCATGGACGTGAGTTTCATGGTGGTTAGGGGTGATCTTGGTTGGGTTTTGTTCCTACAAAATCAGTATTCAAAGTTCTTGGGGTTTTGAGAAAGATGCTTGGGGGTTTGCTTGGTTTCCAACCCAGTGAGTTCTTGTCATCATTCTTGCCCCGGAAGTTTTGTATCCTGATCTTGATGCTACTCAAACCACCATCAATATCACCATGTCTACCATAACCCCTCCTTTCATAATCCTCATGTCTGTCATCAAATCCTCTTTTTCTATCAAACCTCCTATTTCTTCTATCATGCCTCCGCTCTTGCCTATGATTCCTAGGCCTATACCTCTCTTCCTCTTCAACTGAGTCTTCCAAATCATCAAACCCATCAGGATCATTCTCGGCCTCCTCTTCCACTACTGGTACTTGAGGTGGTGGAACTTGCCACGGGGGCACAACTTGTGGTGGTACTCGTGGAATACTGCCTGTCTGTATACTATAAACACTCTTTGACAACCTCTCCAAAGCAGTATTCATGTTCTCCATCATATCTGTAAACTTTCTATCTAAAGCCTCAAGCTTCTCATCCACCGTCAAACCAATACCTGCCATCTCAAAGCTTCAACAAACAGATTAGAAGTAACAAATATGTGAAAACAATTATATAACCTCACAATCTCACACGCTCACGTGTTTGCACTCAATTACGTATCACTCCACTCCACTCGTGTTTACACTCAATATAATATGAATATGACTTACCATAGAAGTTCACAACAATGTGTAATCTTCAAGCTAGCATAAACAACAAGAAACCAATATAGGGCAAACTGAGTAATGCGAGTAAGAATTAGCAAATACGTAGACTCAATTCAAAGAAAACCTAAAGCTAGAATGCATGTAGTAAGGAAATCACAAACTAGAACAATAGGCAAACAAGCATGCAAACAATCCCAGACGTATACAAATTGGGATGAAAATTTGGTGCCTCAATAGAAATTTTGTTGAATTCATTTTCTCGGACACCCAAATGATGATATGGAACCAACCAATTTCAACCAATTTTTTTTTTTTTTTTTTTGCTTTTCAGGTTACTTGAACTCTTAAAAAAATTCTAAGTGTTGACTGGTTTGAGGTCCGGTATGGGATCGGTATGGTTGCTTCATGGTTCCAGTAGCTATATTTTCGCACAGGTTCGCCGGTATGTAGACCGGTATGTAAGCCGGTTTGAACTAGCCTGGTTCCAGTAGCTATGTTTTTGGAACAAGTTGGCCGGTATTTAGTCTGGTATGGGACCGATATGAAAACTACCGCGGTTCCAGTATCTATGTAATACCCAGTTAGGCCGGTATGAATTCCGGTATGAATGTCAGTATGAAACTTACCCAGTTCCAGAAGCTATGTAATCCCCAGAAAGACCGGTATGAAGGCCAGTATGAATGCCGGTATGAAAGTTTCCGGTTCCAGAGGCTGTGTCTAGTGTATTATTTTCACCGGTATGCTGGTATAAGGCCGGTATGCCGGTCACAGGCGATTCAAAATAGGCAAAAACACTTAAGAAACAAAAAACCAAGAATCAAGATGAACAAATATCTTGATGACCAACAAACATAATAAAGACTAAATGAAAAACACAAAGTAAAGATAGAAAAATCAGACCTTGGAACCCTAAGCTCTGATACAAAATGACGCGGAACTCACTTGGATGTTTAAGGCCAAGCAAACCCCTCGCAACGGATAGAACCCCAAGCACCGCGAATTCGATTTTGTAGGAACAAAACCCTTCCAAGGCCACAAAGAAGACCCACAAAGAACTTGTCTTTGAGAACCCTTAAGATGATTCCTTGCAGTGTTCTGCTAGCACGAAGACGCCACCAAGGTTGCCACGCCTTAGATAAGTCAAAGCTGAAACAAAGGGGAATCCCTCCCTTAAGCTTGAAATTTGGCCATAGCCACTTTTCTTTGAAGAAAATCGAAAAATGTAAGTTTTTATTAAAGAAGACAAAGTTTACAATATATAGGATAAGGTAATTTTACTAAAATGCCCTTCAAAAGGTAAGAAGATCAAAATGTCCTAAAACTACCCAATGGCTACATAAAGCTAAAGCCCTAAGTAGTCATTTACTAAATATTACAAATATCCTCTCCAAGATCTTTATGCAAGTGGCAAAAAGATCAAAAACAAAAAGTCAACAAAAGGGGCATCTTTTCTAAAGAATGCCTAATAGGTCCTTTAACTAACTAACTTAGTTCTAATCCAATTTAACCCAAATGATCTAGTTAACTAAGTTACAAATAGCCTAACTAGAGTTAACAAGTCAAGAAAAAGGTCAAAATACAAGCCCATTTAGCCGAATTACATATAAGGCATAAAATGGCCAAATTTCAAAATGCTCATATCTTCAAAATCGGTTATTGCGCGTCTTCTAGAATGACTTGGGCCACGTTAAACAACTATAGACCCACTCCATTGAAGCCCTCTTGTGACGCCAATATGCCCTGGGATTGTCTGTCACACTCGGCCATGGCACTATGTGCTAGTCCCGCCATTGCGTCTCTGATCTTCTTAGCTTTCTGGCGTGTGATTGGCCCTGTTGGAACTTGCAAAGGCTCTACCATGTTACTGGCCGTGACATCTAATGTTCCTTGAGTGGCTAGATTCATGTCATGTTTGTTGAGCAAAGGGAGTCCCTTGATCGGGAGTTGTCTTATGAGGAGATTAAGGAGGTTCTTTTCTCTTTATAGGACAATAAGGCGACTGAACCAGACAGTTATAATTCAGGCTTCTTTAAGAAGACTTTTTTTTTGGATAAGGTAAGTATTATAACCAAAGAAAACTATACAAAGAGCAAAGGGGCATACCCCAGGCACTAGAGAGGACAGGCCCTCCTAGAAAAAAGCCAATAAGCTACAAAGCCAAAAGGCTACAAAAGAATCAACAAAAGATGTCCTCGGGAAGGTGCCACGAAAGGTGAAGCCATTTATTGTCATAAGATGGATTTACCTTACGTAAGGAGCTAACACGATTCCTAACATCAAAAGCAATATCATAAAGAAGAGCAGAAACAGGCCGAAGAGGCATATCATGAGTGCGAGCATTCCTCTCCCTCCAAATATGGTAGACTGACGCTGCAAAAGACAGACGAACCAGAAGATGACATAAAGAGGCTCCGGAGAACTGACAAACCCACCCAACAGTCTGACACCAATCTCGGCAACTCCAATCTAACCCACACATGGCCAGCACAGACGACCAGACCCTAGAAGAATAGAGGCACTGGAAGAAAAGATGATCAATATCCTCACTCGAACAACCACAGAGAATACACCGAGAGCACGCAGAGATGCCAATCTCATCAGACTGTCCTGAGTACAAAGGCCACCATGAATAGACATCCAAAGAAGAAAGGAATGACGGGGGATTGCCTTCCGGAACCAAACTACACGAGACCAATGCAACTGGGGTTTCCTAGCCCTCATGGCATTCCAGGCACTATCCACAGAGAATCCACTTGGATTCGAAATCCAAGCAAACCACAAGCAACGGACGGAACCCCAAGAACCGCGAAATGATTTTGTAGATGCAAAACCCTTCCAAGGCCACAAAGAAGACCCACAAAGAACTTGCCCTTGAGAACCTTTAAGATGAATCCTTGTAGTGTTTTGCTAGCAATGGAGACGCCACTAAGTGTGCCAAACTTAAATAAGTCGATTCAAACTTGAAAAGGGGAATCCCTCCCTTACAATAATTCGGCCATAGCCAAAGCTTTAAGCTTTTTGAGTTTACAAATTCGTTGGTTTTTTCAAATGAAGAAGAAAGTAAGCTTAAATATTGTTACAAAAAGAAACCCTAAAGGCATAAAGACAATAATGCCCCTAAAAACGAAATTACACAAATATCAAGTCTTTAAATGCCTAGAAAGCTTTATTCTAAACTGATTTGGGCCAAGTGAAATGGCTTTAGGCCCTTTCCATCGAAGCCCACATGCGCCTCTATTTGTTTGCTGCAGCCGGCCATAAAACTCTGAACTAATCCCGCCATTGCTTCTCTGAGTCTTTTGGTCCTCTGCCTCGTAATTGGCCCTTCTGGTACTTGTAATGCGTCATTTGGTTTGTTGTCTGCCTGGATCATGTCATCCCCTCCCTCTTGAAAAGGATTCGACCTCGAATCTGTACCTGCATCAAAAGGAGTTAAGTCAGAAACATTAAATGTAGCAGACACATTATACTTACCTTGTAAATCCAGCTTGTATGCATTATCATTAATCCGTTCCAAAACTTGAAATGGACCATCCCCTCTCGGTTGTAGCTTAGATTTACGTTGTTCAGGAAATCTCTCCTTGCGCATGTGTACCCAAACCCAATCTCCAGGCTGAAATACCACACGCTTTCTTCCCTTATTAGCATGAGAAGCATATTGCTCATTCTTTCGTTGTATTTGCTCTCTTGCTTTCTCATGTATGTGCTTCACCAAATCGGCCTTCCTTTTTCCATTGAGCCCCGCGTGCTCATCAACAGGCAAAGGTAACAAATCCAATGGAGTTAGTGGCTGAAAACCATAAACAATTTCAAAAGGTGAAAATGAAGTAGAAGAATGAATGCTACGATTATATGCAAACTCAATAAATGGCAAACATCTTCCCAACTCTTCAAATTCTTGCCAACTATAGTGCGCAATAATTGAGATAAAGTCCTATTAACTACCTCTGTTTGTCCGTCAGTCTGTGGATGACATGTGGTAGAATACAATAGTTTGGTGCCTAGTTTAGCCCACACACCTTCCAAAAATGGCTAAGGAACTTAACATCTCTATCAGATACAATACTCCTAGGTATACCATGGAGTCGCACTATGTCTCTGAAAAATAAATCTGCAATGTTTGTAGCATCATCGGTTTTATGACATGCAATGAAATGAGCCATTTTACTAAACCTATCAACTACAACAAAGATTGAATCTCTACCCCTCTTTGTCCTAGGCAAACCTAACACAAAATCCATCGATATATCAACCCAGGGTTCACTAGGTACAGGCAAAGGAGTATACAAACCATGTGGCATTAATTTAGATTTAGCATGCTTACATGTTAGACACTTATCACAAATACTCTCAACATCACGTTTCATTTTAGGCCAATAAAAGTGCTCATGTAAAATAGCTAAAGTCTTAGTAATCCCAAAATGCCCCATCAAACCTCCCCCATGCGCTTCTTTCACAAGCAACTCACGCATACTACAAGCAGGAACACACAACATGTTCGTTTTAAATAAGAAGCCATCATGAATGTAAAACTTTCCAAAAGATGACTTTGCACAAGTAGCATAAATCTCACCAAAATCAGAATCACACTCATATAATTCCTTAATCAAATCAAATCCCAACATCCGTGCATGCATTGAAGTAAATAAAACATACCTGCGATATAATGCATCAGCCACTATGTTTTCTTTACCTTGCTTGTAGCGTATAACATATGGAAATGACTCAACGAATTCCATCCATTTTGCGTGTCGCTTATTCAGCTTACCTTGACCCTTCAAGTGTTTTAATGATTCATGGTCGGTGTGGATCACGAACTCTTTAGGCCACAAGTTGTGTTGCCATGTCTCAAGTGCTCTTACAAGCGCATATAACTCTTTGTCATACGTGGGGTACCTCAAAGCTGCTCCATTCAGCTTCTCACTAAAATAGGCTATTGGCCGCTTTTCTTGCATGAGAACTGCTCCAATACCTAACCCTGATGCGTCGCACTCAATCTCAAATGTCTTCTCGAAGTTGGGTAGTGCTAAAATGGGTGCACTGCATAACTTCGCTTTAAGGTCCTGGAATGCTCGCTCTTGCGCCTCGCCCCATTGAAAACCAACTGTTTCTTTTACTACCTCAGTCAATGGCGCGGCAATGCTACTGAAGTCCTTGACAAATCTCCTATAGAAGCGCTAACCCATGAAAGCTTCGGACTTCTGTCACTGTAGTTGGTGTAGGCCATTCCTGAATTGCCTTTACCTTTTCCACATCTACCTCGATGCCATCTGCACTCACAACAAAGCCAAGAAAAACAATTCTATCCATGCAAAATGGCATTTGTCAGAGTTAGCATACAATTGTTCTTTTCGTAAAACATCAAGTACATGCTCCAAATGCATTACATACTCATCTACTGTTTTACTATAAACTAAGATGTCATCAAAGTAAACCACAACAAACTTACCTAAAAATGCACGCATAACATGATTCATCAATCTCATAAATGTGCTAGGTGCGTTTGAGAGACCAAATGGCATAACTAACCATTCATACAAGCCATACTTAGTCTTAAATGCAGTTTTCCACTCATCTCCCTCTCTCATGCGAATTTGATGGTATCCACTCTTTAAATCAATCTTACTAAAAATTTTGGAACCATGCAATTCATCCAACATGTCATCTAGCCTAGGAATGGGGTGACGATACTTTACCGTAATATTGTTGATAGCTCGGCAGTCAACGCACATACGCCACGTCCCATCTTTCTTAGGAACTAGAAGCACTGGTACTGCACAAGGACTCATGCTTTCCCTTACATACCCCTTGTCCATCAACTCCCGTACTTGCCTTTGTAGCTCCTTTGTCTCCTCGGGATTGTCTATAAGCTCTGTTCTGTTAGGATGCTGACGAATGATGCTCCAGGTATGAAGTCAATCTGGTGTTCAATACCTCTAATGGGTGGAAGCCCACTAGGTATGTCCTCTTTTCTTTGAGGGTTTGTTCGTCTGTGCTAGCCATGTGTGGTTTAGACTGGAGCTGTCGAGATTGGCGTCAAACTATTGATCGGCTTTGTCAGTTCTCTGGTGCCTCTTTATATCATCTTCTGGTTCGTCTGTCCTTTGCAGCGTCAGTTTACCATATATGGAGGGAGAGGAATGCTCGCACTCATGATATGCCTCTTAGGCCAATTTCTGTTCTTCTATATGATATTGTTTTTGATGTTCGGAATCGTATTAGTTCTTTACGTAAGGTGACTCCATCTTATGACAATAAATGGCACCTTTCGTGGCACTTGCCCGATGACATCTTTAGTGATCTATTGTAGCCGTTTGGCTTTCTTCTAGGAGGGCTTGTCCTCTCTAGATCCTGGGGGATGCCCCTTTGCTCTTGTATAGTTTCTTTTGGTTATAATACTTACCTTATCCAAAAAAAAAAAAATAAATATGAGGCTCCTTATAGACTAACAATAACATGAGCTTGCTAGCCTTGAATGCTTTCCTTGCTTCACCCTCACCCATGTAGAAACTCTTTTTAACTCTCTCTTTTGTTTCCCCCTTACGTTCACTCACACTCCCCTTGGAAACTCCCACGGCCTTGGCCTTATTTTTCTCACCAGATACACCACTCTCACTAGTCTCACCCAAGGTGGTGTTTCCCTTCGCTCTCTCTTTGTCACGCTCAAGTTGCAACTTAACCTGATCTTCATGGACTTGTGCAGGTGTAAGTGGGTATAATGTAATGGGTTTTCCCTTATGCTGGAAAGAGTACTTGTTCTTGAACCCATCATGAATAACCTTCTTATCAAACTGCCACGGCTGCCCAAAAGAATATGTCCTGCATGCATCGGTATCACATCACATAGGACATCATCTATGTATGGCCCAATGGTAAAGCTCAACAGTACCTGCTTTGTCACACTTATCTCCCCACAATCATTTAACCACTGCAACTTGTAAGGCTTCGGGTGTCTCAAGCAACTCAACCCCAATCGCTCAATCAAAGCTGTGCTAGCAACATTAGTACAACTGCCCCCATCTATGATCATACTACACCCCTTGCCATTCACACGGCACCTAGTATGGAATATGTTCTCCCTCTGCTGCACACTCTCATCCTCTACAACAAGTGCACTCAAAGCACGCTTGACAACTAAGGATAAGTTATCCAGCGGGTATGCAGCTCCCTCATGGTCACTAGCATCCTCCAACGCGGCATCTCCTCCTCAACCTCACTATCGGTAGAGTACACCTCTCCACTCTTTTTATCAATCACTAAGGTACGCCTATTGGGACATTGTGAAGCATAGTGTCCCATGCCCAACACTTGAAACACTTGACATCTTTAGTTCTAGCAGCTGCGCCCTCAGTTTTTGGTCTAGTTTTGCTCGGTTCCGCAGCCTCTTTACCCTTGGCACTAGGTTCGGCCCTAGGCTTATTAAAGCCTCCACTGAATTCGCCTCTAGGCTTATCAAAGCCTCCATCTCGCTTCTCATTCGAAACCCATTTCCCTTTCCATGCAGAAGTAGCCTGAGTACCAAATCTGGATGTTGACTTTTTCTTGAGTTGCCTTTCTATCTTGATAGCCATGTGAAGCATATCCTCCAATCAACCATAATGATGCAACTCCACCATGTTTGCAATCTCTCTATTCAAGCCCCCTAGAAACCGTGCCATAGTAGCTTCTGCATCCTCAACTACATTTGCCCTGATCATGGCAACTTCACTCTCTGTGTAATAGTCCTCAACACTTTTGGTCCCCTGATACAGATGTTGTAGTTTTTTATACAACTCCCTATAGTAATGGCTGGGTATAAATCTCTTTCTCATGAGACCCCTAGTTCTGCCCATGTCTGAACCGGTCTCTCATAGTTTCTCCTCCGAGTAGAGACAAGCTGATCCCACCAAATCATAGCATAATCGGTTAAACTCAATTGCTGCTAGACTGATCTTCTCTCGTCTGAGTAGTGATGACAGTTAAAAATCAATTCTTTTCTTTTTCCCATTCTAAATAAGCTTCAGGATCATTCTTGCCTTGGAATGTCGGTATCTTGATCTTGATGCTACCTAGATCACCACCTATATCTCCTCGCCTACCATATCCTCTCCGATCATAATCCCCTCTTCTGGCATCAAATGCACCTCTATCATCAAATCGTCTATCCCTCCTATCATTCCTCCTATCAAACCTCCTATTAGGCCTCATATCATGCCCAGGCTGAATCTCTCCTCCACATCATCAAAACCATCAGAATCATCAAACTCATTTTCAGCTTCCTCTTCATCTGGTGGTACATACTGTGGTGGTACACGACGAGGTGGTACATTGAGAGGTGGTGGTACATTCTGAGGTGGTGGTACTCTGGGAACCGCTACCAGTTTGAATACTCTCGACACTCTTGGACAATCTCTCCAAAGCAGTATTCATATTCTCCATCATATCTGTAAATTTCCTATCCAAAGCCTCAAGCTTTTCATCAGTAGTTAGACCTGCCATCTCAACACTAAACAAACAGATTAGAAATAACAAGAAAGTAAAACAAATATCTAAATCCTCACACTCTCACGTGTTTACACTCGAATGATATCACTCCACTCGTGTTGCACTCTATTGGCTTTTACCCGATATTGTGCTCACAATCACTGCCTTTTACCACTCTTGAGTTCGTCCTCAATTCAAATGTGATCACACTCTATCCAAGAATACAAACCAAATGTAGTCCTCAAGCCAGCATGAAACACAAAGGTCTAATAATAATATATAGGACAGTGGAAACAAAATACGAACAGGAATAGCAACGACGAAGACTCAATCAATAATACTTAAACTAGAGTATTAGAAATAAGGAGTAAACAATTAGCACAATGGAAAAAAAATAAGCATGCAAATTCGCGGTCGTATGCAATTTCGGTAGAAAATTTGGCACCGCTATAGAAATTTGATGGAATACCCTCCACGGGCACCTAAATGATAATATGGAACAAACTAAATTCAACCAAAAATTTCACTTTTTTTTTTTTTTTTTTGATAACGTCAGATGCTAAATGTGGTTCTGATTTCAGAGGTTGATTTAGGTTCTGATTTCAGAGGCTGGTTTTCAAAGCCTGATTTCAGAGTCTGATGATGGTCTGAATCTAAGGTCTGAATTCAGAGGCTGCTGGTCAGTGTCTGATTTCAGAGTCGAATAAGGGTCTGATTTCAGAGGCTACTGATCTGGGTCTGATTTCATAGGTTAAGTTTCAGGGTCTGATCTCAGAGTCTGATTCAATGGTTAAGTTTCAAGGTCTGAACTCAGAGTCTGATTTCAGAGGCAGATTTCAAAGGTTACGTTTTAGGTCTGATTTCAGAAGCTAAGATTTCAGGGTCTGATTTCAGACTTCACTTAGTTTCTCAGGGTCTGATTTCACACTTCACTAGGGTTTAGAGACAAAACACACAGCCGCCAAGAACATGCTTATTTCTTAAACATATGCTAAAGAACAAAATGACTATGACGAACTGATATGAAGAACAAAACAGAAGCCCAGAACTGGAAAAGTGATGAAGATGAACTGATATGCAACTGGAATGAACTGATATGCAGAACACACCCATAACAGATCCAAAAAAACAAAACAAAAAACAGAATCAAGAACCACAAGGACTGAAACGAAAATAACAAAGACAAACACAACACACCAAAAACAGATCCAGAAATAAACAAAACAAAAAAACAGAAACAAGATCCAACAAGAACTGAAACGAAAATAACAAAGAACAAGAGAAAAACAGAATCAAACAAAAGGAAAGATAGAAAAATCAGACCTTGGAACCCTGAGCTCTGATACCAAATGACAAGGAACCCACTTGGATTCGAAATCCAAGCAAACCCCAAGCAACGGACGGAACCCCAAGAACCGCGAAATGATTTTGTAGAAACAAAACCCTTCCAAGGCCACAAAGAAGACCCACAAAGAACTTGCCCTTGAGAACCTTTAAGATGAATCCTTGTAGTGTTTTGCTAGCAATGGAGACGCCACTAAGTGTGCCAAACTTAGATAAGTCGATTCAAACTTGAAAAGGGGAATCCCTCCCTTACAATAATTCGGCCATAGCCAAAGCTTTAAGCTTTTTGAGTTTACAAATTCGTTGGTTTTTTCAAATGAAGAAGAAAGTAAGCTTAAATATTGTTACAAAAAGAAACCCTAAAGGCATAAAGACAATAATGCCCCTAAAAACGAAATTACACAAATATCAAGTCTTTTTTAAATGCCTAGAAAGCTTTATTCTAAACTGATTTGGCCAAGTGAAATGGCTTAGGCCCTTTCCATCGAAGCCCCATGCGCCTCTATTTGTTTGCTGCAGCCGGCCATAAAACTCTGAACTAATCCCGCCATTGCTTCTCTGAGTCTTTTGGTCCTCTGCCTCGTAATTGGCCCTTCTGGTACTTGTAATGCGTCATTTGGTTTGTTGTTTGCCTGGATCATGTCACCACCCTGAATAGACATCCAAAGAAGAAAGGAATGACGGGGGATTGCCTTCCGGAACCAAACTACACGAGACCAATGCAACTGGGGTTTCCTAGCCCTCATGGCATTCCAGGCACTATCCACAGAGAATCTTTCGTTTGTATCCTCCTCCCAAACCAGCATATCCTCCCTCAAACTAGAAGGAGACGGAAGATGAGACTGAGCCAAATCAATAAGAGCAGCAGATCTAGATGGGGGCCATTGCCAAGCAGAATCGGCGATAATGATGCAACTGTAGCCATTCTATCCAAACCAGAATCATAAATCACTCTCTCGCCCAACGTGTCCACAATCGGGCCAACAGGATGCCAATAATCAAACCACAGTGACGTCTTCTCACCATTACCAATCCTCACTCTCATCCGCCGACGGGACCAAGAACGAAGCTCCAAGATCTTACGCCAACTCCAAGAGCAATCTGAAGGACAAGGGACCTCCCAAAAACTTCTCCCCCCCGCAACAAATAAGAGTGAACCCAACTCGACCATGAGGAAACCTGGCCAGAACAAAGAAACCAAATATGTTTAACAATAGCCGCTCTATTCCAAGAATCCAAACTCTTTATCCCCAGCCCACCCTCCTGAAAAGGTAAACAAACTTTGCTCCAAGCCACTCTCGCCCCAGAAGAGGTGAGCGCACTACCCTTCCAAAGGAAAGAACGAAGAATCGTCTCCACCTTCCTAACAACAGACTTAGGAAGAATAAATAAAGAAGACCAATAAACTTGAATGGAGAACAAAACTGACTTAATAAGCTGAAGCCGACCTGCATAAGAGAGAAACTTACTACTCAAACTCTTGGCACGCAGAATAATACGATCCACAAGAGAAGCACAATCAGAGGCCCTGAATCTAGTAGAGATTAACGGGACTCCCAGATACCTCACTGGAAGATTCCCAACTTGGAAACCCAAAACGTGACACAAGTGGCCTAGAAGGTGACAAGAACTCACTTGGGTTGGAAACCAAGCAAACCCCAAGCATCTTTCTCAAAACCCCAAGAACTTTGAATACTGATTTTGTAGGAACAAACCCAACCAAGATCAGCCCCTAACCACCATGAAACTCACGTCCATGATACCACGAGCATGAAATCAGATTGTATTTTGCTAGCAATGGAGACGCCACTAAGTTGCCAAGCTTAGATAAGTCAATTTGAACTTGAAAAGGGGAATCCCTCCCTTACAAGAATTTAGCCATAGCCAAAGCTTAAAAGCTTCAAGTTTGATGAAAATGTCGTGAATGTTATTCCAAAGAAGAAGAAAACAAAGTTTAAATAGGTTACAAGAGAAACCCTAAAGGTGTGAATGGACAAAATGTCCCTAAAGTGAAATTACCAAAAGACCTGAAAACTACCCAAACCATTCACTCAAGCACGTCCCCAAAAGTCTTTTCCCACCTAAAGTAGCTTAAAACAATGATTAGAAACTAATCTAACTTAAGCTAATTTGAGGTGCTTACATCAAATAGTAAATTGACGTGCTTACTCAATAAGCAAGGTTCTAAGCATAATTAAGCCTAATGGCATAGTCAACCATGCTAATTACATCATAAATAAAGTCAAAATGTCGAGCACAAATGACAAAAAATCCCCCATTTGGCCGAATTCAACATGGTCCCAAAATGGGTGAAATCAGGTCAAAAGGATGCTGGTGCTGAAGCTACTCTGCTATGCTTCAGTCTGAGCTGATCTGGGTCAAATGAAATAGCTTGGGGACCTCTCTGGTTATGCCCATATATGTCTCTGGTGTGCACTTGACTCGGTTGCTGCAACTGGTCCATAGCTCTGAGCTAGTCCCGCAAAGGCCTCTCTGATCTTCTTTGCTCTTTGGCGAGTGATTGGACCTGTTGGAAACTGCATGGGTTCTTCCAAGTTGTTAGCTGCATGCTGTAATGTCTCTGGTGTGGTTGGACTCATGTCATTCCCTCCTTGTTGAAAAGGATTCGACCTCGAATCTGAACCTGCATCAAAATGAGTTAAGTCAGAAACATTAAAAGTAGCAGAGACGTTGTACTTACCTTGCAAATCCAGCTTATATGCATTGTCATTGATCCTTTCCAAGACTTGAAAAGGTCCATCTCCTCTCGATTGTAGCTTAGATTTACGCTGTTCGGGAAATCTCTCTTTACGCATGTGTACCCAAACCCAATCACCAGGTTGAAAGACTACACGTTTTCTTCCCTTATTTGCATGAGAAGCGTATTGCTCGTTCTTTCGTTGAATGTGCTCTTTTACCTTCTCATGGATATGCTTCACCAAATCAGCCTTCCTTTTGCCATCTAACCCTGTATGCTCATCAATAGGTAATGGTAACAAATCCAATGGAGTTAGTGGCTGAAAACCATAAACAATCTCAAAAGGTGAAAATGATGTAAAAGAATGAATGCTACGATTATATGCAAACTCAATAAATGGCAAACAATCTTCCCAACTCTTCAAATTCTTACCAACTATAGTGCGCAATAATTGAGAGAAAGTCCTATTAACTACCTCCGTTTGTCCATCAGTCTGTGGGTGACATGTGGTAGAATACAATAGTTTGGTGCCTAGTTTAGCCCACAAAACCTTCCAAAAATGGCTAAGGAACTTAACATCTCTATCAGATACAATACTCCTAGGTATACCATGGAGTCGCACTATGTCTCTGAAAAATAAATCTGCAATGTTTGTAGCATCATCGGTTTTTATGACATGCAACGAAATGAGCCATTTTACTAAATCTATCAACAACAACAAAGATTGAATCTCTACCCCTCTTTGTCCTTGGCAACCCTAATACAAAATCCATCGATATATCAACCCAAGGTTCGCTAGGTACAGGCAAAGGAGTATACAAACCATGTGGCATTAATTTAAGATTTAGCATTGCTTACATGTTAGACACTGATCACAAATACGCTCAACATCACGTTTCATTTTAGGCCAATAAAAGTGCTCATGTAAAATAGCTAAAGTCTTAGTAATCCCAAAATGCCCCATCAAACCTCCCCCATGCGCTTCTTTCACAGCAACTCACGCATACTACAAGTAGGAACACACAACCTGTTCGCTTTAAATAAGAAACCGTCATGAATGTAAAACTTTCCAAAAGATGACTTTGCACAAGCAACAATAATCTTACCAAATCAGAATCACACTCATATAGTTCCTTAATCAATCAAATCCCAACATCCGTGCATGCATTGAAGTAATTAAAACATACCTGCGAGATAATGCATCGGCCACGATGTTTTCTTTACCTTGCTTGTAGCGTATAATATATGGAAATGACTCAACGAATTCCATCCATTTTGCGTGTCGCTTATTCAGCTTACCTTGACCCTTTAAGTGTTTTAATGATTCATGGTCGGTGTGGATCACAAACTCTTTAGGCCACAAGTAGTGCTGCCACGTCTGAAGTGCTCTCACAAGCGCATATAACTCTTTATCGTACGTGGGGTACCTCAAAGCTGCTCCATTCAGCTTCTCACTAAAATAGGCTATTGGCCGCTTTTCTTGCATAAGAACTGCTCCAATACCTAACCCTGATGCGTCGCACTCAATTTCAAATGTCTTCTCGAAGTTGGTTGCCAAAATGGCGCACTGCATAACTTCGCTTTAAGATCCTGGAATGCTCGCTCTTGGCACCTCGCCCCATTGAAAACCAACTGTCTTCTTTACTACCTCGGTCAATGGCGCGGCAATGCTACTGAAGTCCTTGACAAATCTCCTATAGAAGCTCGCTAAGCCATGAAAGCTTCGGACTTCTGTCACTGTAGTTGGTGTAGGCCATTCCTGCCTTCACCTTCTCCACATCTACCTCGATGCCATCTGCACTCACAACAAATCCAAGAAAAACAAGTCTATCCATGCAAAATGTGCATTTGTCAGAGTTAGCATACAGTTGTTCTTTTCGTAAAACATCAAGTACATGTCTCAAATGTAATTCATGCTCCTCAATCGATGTACTGTAAACTAAGATGTCATCAAAGTATACCACAACAAACTTACCTATAAATGCACGCATAACATGATTCATTAATCTCATAATGTGCTAGGTGCGTTTGTAAGACCAAATGGCATAACTAACCATTCATATAATCCATATTTGGTCTTAAATGCGGTTTTCCACTCATCTCCCTCTCTCATGCGAATTTGATGGTATCCACTTTTCAAATCAATCTTACTAAATATCTTGGAATCATGCAATTCATCTAACATGTCATCTAGCCTAGGAATAGGATGGCGATACTTTACCGTTATATTATTGATGGCTCGACAATCAACACACATCCGCCATGTCCCATCTTTCTTAGGAACTAGAAGCACTGGTACTGCACAGGACTCATGCTTTTCCTTACATACCCCTTGTCCATCAAATCCCGCACTTGCCGTTGAAGTTCTTTTGTCTCCTCAGGATTGCTTCTATAGGATGGCCTGTTGGGAATGACTGCTCCATGTACGAAGTCTATCTAGTGCTCAATGCCTCTAATGGGTGGAAGCCCACAAGGAATGTCCTCAGTCAGTACATCGTTGTAGTCCTGCAAAAGAGATGAAATAGACATAGGAAGCAAAGAGTCAGTGTTAGAAAAATAAACATGGGGCTCCTTGTAAACTAACAATAGCATCAGGCTGCTAGTCTTGAAAGCTCTCCTCGCTTCACCCTCACCCATGTAGAAACTTCTTTTCACTCTCCCTTTGGTATCCCCCTTACTTTTACTCTCAGTTCCCTTGGGTAAACTCTCGGCCTTGGCCTTATTTTTCACACTCTCACTAGTTTCCCCCAAGTTAGTGTTTGCACTCGCCCTCTCTTTATCCCTCTCAAGTTGCAACTTAACCTGATCTTCATGGACTTGCTTTGGTGTAAGTGGGTATAGTGTAATGGGTTTCCCTTTATGTTGAAATGAATACTTATTCTTGAACCCATCATGAATCACCTTCTTATCAAACTGCCACGGCCTCCCCAAAAGTATATATGACCCGCATGCATCGGAATCACATCACATAGAACATCATCTGTGTAAGGCCCAATGGTAAAGCTCAATAATACCTGCTTCGTTACCTTCACTTCACCACAATCATTTAACCACTGCAACTTGTAAGGCTTGGGGTGCTTCAAGCAACTCAACCCCAATCTCTCAATCAAAGTCGTGCTAGCCACATTGGTACAACTGCCTGCATCTATAATAATACTACAACCCTTACCATTCACACGGCATCTGGTGTGGAATATGTCTCTCCCTCTCTGCTGATCACTCTCATCCTCAACAACTTGTGCTGTCAAAGCACGCTTAACAACTAGGGATAAGTTATCTAAAGGGTATGCAGCTCCCTTCATGGTCACTAGCATCTTCTAACTCCGGCATCTCATCCTCAACCTCATCATCTGTAGAGTACACATCTCTGCTCTTGTCAATCACTAAGGAGCGCCTATTGGGACATTGTGAAGCATAGTGTCCCATGCCCAAACACTTGAAACACTTGACATCCTTAGTTCTCGTAGCTGTACCCTCAGGTTTAGGTCTAGGTTTACTCGATTCTACAACCTCTTTACCCTTGAAACTAGGTTCGGCTCTAGGCTTGTTAAAGCCTCCACTGAAATCACCTCTAGGCTTGTTAAAGCCTCCATCTCGCTTCTCATTCGGAACCCATTTCCCCTTCCAAGTAGAAGTAGTCTGAGTACCAAATCTGGATGTGGCCTTCTTCTTGAGTTGCCTCTCTACCTTGATAGCCATGTGAAGCATGTCCTCCAAATCAACATAATGATGTAACTCCACCATGTTGGCAATCTCCCTATTTAAGCCTCCAAGAAACCGTGCCATAGTAGCCTCTGCATCCTCAACTACATTCGCCCTGATCATGGCAACTTCCATCTCTGTGTAGTAATCCTCAACACTCTTGGTACCTTGATACAGATGTTGTAGCTTCTGATACAACTCACGGTAGTAATGGCTCGGAATGAACCTCTTCCTCATAAGACCTCTGAGTTCTTCCCAAGTCTGAACTGGTCTCTCATAGTTTCTTCTCCGAGTAGTAACAAGCTGATCCCACCATATCATGGCATAATCAGTAAACTCAATAGCTGCCAGACTGATTTTCTTCTCATCTGAGTAGTGATGGCAATTGAATATCAGCTCAATCTTCTTCTCTCCATTCCAAATAAGCCTCGGGATCATTCTTCCCCTGAAAGGTTGGTATCTTGATTTTAATGCTACCTAGATCTCCATCTAAGTCCCCCCGTCTACCAAAACCCCTTCGATCATAATCCCCTCTCCTATCATCAAATGCACCTCTATCATCAAATCGTCTATCCCTCCTATTATGTCTCCCATCAAACATCCTATCACACCCTCTACCAAACCCCCTACCATGCCTCCTATCTTGTCTAGGCTGAAACCTCTCCTTCAACATCATCAAGATCATCAAAATCATCAAAGTCATTCTCGGCTTCTTCTTCATCTGATGGTATATGTTGCGGTGGTACTCGACGTGGTGGCACATTATGAGGTGGTGGTACATTATGAGGTGGTAGTACATTATGAGGTGGTGGTACATTATGAGGTGGTGGTGCTCTGGGAACACTGCCCGACTGAATACTCTCTACACTCTTGGACAACCTTTCCAATGCAGCATTCATATTCTCCATCATATCTGTAAACTTTCTATCCATAGCTGCAAGCTTCTCATCGACGGTTAAACTAACACCTGCCATTTCAAAGCTCAACAAACAATTAGTAATAACAAGAAAGTAATACGATATGTAAAATCCTCTCAAGCTCACAATCTCACGTGTTTACACTCAATTATATCACTCCACTCGTGTTTGTACTCTATTGGCTTTTACCCGATACTGTGCTCACACTCACTGCCTTTTACCACTATTGAGTTCTTCCTCAATCCAATTACAAATCAACTCAATTCCCAGAATGGTCAACTAAGATGTAGTCCACAAGCTAGCAGAAACACAATATATATATAGAGCAGGTGGAATAAAGAAAATAAGATAAGTAATCACGGAGACTCAATTGAAAGAAACCTATAGCTAGAGTGTTCAAATAAGAAAGAATGACGAGTTAGCTAAATGCAATAAATAAGCAAGCAAGCAATCAACGTGTCACTGAAGTAATCTTGTGGTCACTCACTATAGTGTTTGAGCTCACATTTCTTTTCTTCTCACACACACTCACAAGTGTTTACACTCCAATGAAACACAATGAAGCACAAAGGATTTCAATTCGGCAATAACACAAATATAGTCTTTCAAGCTCAAACCAATACAAACCAAATCAAATCAATGTAACTCATGTAAAGCAATCCAATCAACTTGCAAATGGTCTAATCAAGCTAAGCACAATGCGACCAATTCTCTTTCTTTTTTTTTTTTCACTTTTTTTTTTTTTCAAAACAAGTAGGTGACTCAGCTGCTTACGTAAGTAGCTTACAAGTAGGTCAAGTAAGCATGTCAATTCGGCAATGGTAAGTTACAAACCAACTAAACACTTTTCCAACTAGCTTGGTGATGCAGCAACTTGCCTCTTCAAGCACCTCTCAAATGCAATGATGGCTACTCAAGTTTCCATGTCAAGCTCATGAGTGCTTCCATTTTCAATGTCATGCTAATGATTTCAACACAAATCCAATGTCAAGCTAATGATAGCTCACGCAAATCAGCAAGCACACTTGTTAATTCATGCTTCAACATAAGCACATCAAGCATCTTACTCACGGCAATATGTGTAACAAAGCAACCAGACTTGTCTCACAAAGTTAACAACACACAAGCTTAAGTAAACTTCGGCCTCATCAATCCATAAGCATTTCATTTTGTTTCAACACTCATTCACTCAAATGCCTCACCAAATCACTCAAACAAACTTATTTTCCACACACTTCACAAGATTGCAACAACTTCACAAAGATTGCAAACAAGCTAGTTCAAGCAATGCTAGGAGTAATGAAGTGCAATCTGATTTTCTCAAAGTAGATATGAACAATACCTATTGAAAACAAGCTAAGTGACATGTATATGGCAAGAACAAAGCAAGGGTGGTGATGGTACTTCCTTGGCCGAATCTGACCTGATGCATTTTTTTTTTTTTTTTGATTTTTGAAACTAATAACTTAATAACAATGTTAAACACGTCCTAGTAACTTACAATTAACAACTAAACACTTGATTCAAGCAAAGAACACAAAAGCCCCAATTATGACCTAAGTAGCCAAAGCTTAACTCAAAGAAATACTCATGATCAATCAAAAAACACTCAGGCAGAATGTTATTCATGATATTTTGATCACAAATCAACAAGAATCAGCAAGAAACAACAAGATCCAACAATGGCTGAATCAAGGTGGAAGTAAACCTTAATGCCGAAATTAATCAACAAAGAACAAAGATGAATACAAGATTAAACAACACAAAGGATAGGAAATCATACCTCAGAACCCTAAGCTCATGATACCAAATGACAAGAACTCACTTGGGTTGGAAACCAAGCAAACCCCCAAGCATCTTTCTCAAAACCCCAAGAACTTTGAATACTGATTTTGTAGGAACAAAACCAACCAAGATCAGCCCCTAACCACCATGAAACTCACGTCCATGATAACCACAAGCATGAAATCAGATTGTATTTTGCTAGCAATGGAGACGCCACTAAGTTGCCAAGCTTAGATAAGTCAATTTGAACTTGAAAAGGGGAATCCCTCCCTTACAAGAAATTTAGCCATAGCCAAAGCTTAAAAGCTTCAAAGTTTGATGAAAATGTCGTGAATGTTATTCCAAAGAAGAAGAAAACAAGTTTAAATAGGTTACAAAGAGAACCCTAAAGGTGTGAATGGACAAAAATGTCCCTAAAGTGAAATTACCAAAAGACCTGAAAACTACCCAAACCATTCACTCAAGCACGTCCCCAAAAGTCTTTTCCCACCTAAAGTAGCTTAAAACAATGATTAGAAACTAATCTAACTTAAGCTAATTTGAGGTGCTTACATCAATAGTAAATTGACGTGCTTACTCAATAAGCAAGGTTCTAAGCATAATTAAGCCTAATGGCATAGTCAACCATGCTAATTACATCATAAATAAAGTCAAAATGTCGAGCACAAATGACAAAAATGCCCCCATTTGGCCGAATTCAACATGGTCCCAAAATGGGTGAAATCAATCAAAAAACTGGTGCATGAAGCAAGAAATCTCCTATGAACTACCAAGAACTCACTTGGGTTGAACCAAGCAAACCCCCAAGCATCTTTCTCAAAACCCCAAGAACATTGAATACTGATTTTGTAGGAACAAAACCCAACCAAGATCAGCCCCTAACCACCATGAAACTCACGTCCATGATAACCACAAGCATGAAATCAGATTGTATTTTGCTAGCAATGGAGACGCCACTAAGTTGCCAAGCTTAGATAAGTCAATTTGAACTTGAAAAGGGGAATCCCTCCCTCAACAAGGTTTTGCCATAGCCATGGAAAGCTCAAGCTTTTCTCTCTTTCAAATTTCTGTATATCACGTTGGTTGTCTCCAAAATACAAAGAAGAGTCATATAATAAGGGTTACAAAAGAGTAAAAAGGCTAAAATGACCCTAGAGCTAAAATTACCAAAAGCCCTAAGTCAAGCACCTCAAACACGACCATTAAGGTCCTTTTGCACCTAAATAAGTTAAAACAAAGATTAGAAGCTAATCTCACTTAAGCTAATTAAGTGCTTACATGCTATAGTAAATTGACGTGCTTCCAGCTAAGTACAAATCTAAGCATAATTAAGCCTAATGACATATTCAACCATGCTAATTACATCATAAATAAAGTCAAAATGTCGAGCAAAAATGACAAAAATGCCCCCATTTGGCCGAATTCAACATAGTCCCAAAATGGGTGAAATCGGGTCAAAAGGGTGCTGGTGCTGAAGCTGCTCTGCTATGCTTCAGTCTGAGCTGATCTGGGTCAAATGAAATAGCTTGGGGACCTATCTGGTTATGCCCATATGTGTCTCTGGTGTGCACTTGACTTGGTTGCTGCAACTGGTCACATAGCTCCGAGCTAGTCCCGCAAATGCCTCTCTGATCTTATTTGCTCTTTGGCGTGTGATTGGACCTGTTGGCAACAGTTGCATGGGTTCTTCCAAGTTGTTAGCTGCATCCTGTAATGTCTCTGGTGTGGTTGGACTCATGTCATTCCGTCCTTGTTGAAAAGGATTCGACCTTGAATCTGAACCTGCATCAAAATGAGTTAAGTCAGAAACATTAAAAGTAGCAGATACGTTGTACTTACCTGTCAAATCCAGCTTATATGCATTATCTTATCTTTAATCCGTTCCAAGACTTGAAATAGACCATCCCCTCTTGGTTGCAACTTGGATCTTCATTATGCTTGTATCTTTTCCT
Source organism: Zanthoxylum bungeanum (assembly GCA_019454045.1). NCBI lineage: Eukaryota > Viridiplantae > Streptophyta > Magnoliopsida > Sapindales > Rutaceae > Zanthoxylum > Zanthoxylum bungeanum. The sequence continues at coordinate 81,225 of SKCR01041909.1, read as the reverse complement.
TTTGTATATAAAGCCACACCCAATTGCCGGGGTCAAACACAATGCGTTGGAAACCTATTATTCTCACCAACTCTGCCTTTCCCTTATCATTCATACTCCCAAGCTTAATAACAATCAAAGATAAAAAATCCATATGAGTTAAAGAATTAGAATCATAATCAATCTCATAAGGCAAGTAAAAACTAGAAGAATGAATGCATCTATTATATGTAAACTCTGGCCCCGCTATTGCGTCTGTGATCTTCTTAGCTCTTTGGCGTGTGATTGGCCTGGGCCTGTTGGCAATTGCAAAGGCTCTAATGTTCCTTGGGTGACTACATTCATGTCAAATGTTGTCCCTTGGATCATGTCATTCTCCCTCTCTTGAAATGGATTCGTCCTCGAATCCGAACCCGGATCATAGATAGTTATGACAAAATCAATTGGACGATGATATTGAAATATAAAAGAATCATATTTGACCACTTGTACCTGCGATGAAAAAGCATAAATAATAGAGAAAATGTTATGGAAAAACTTCACTACCACATCTACTTTCTTTTCACCAGCTCGCACAGCTTCATCATCATGCATGGCCAATATCTCAACCATACTTGCAAAGACCTCCTCACACACCTGCTCAGCTTCACTATGTTTTTCAACCTCAAAGCACACTACCTCACAAGTGTTTACTCCCTCAATGCTCACGATCTCACAAGCATTTTTACTCACCATGTCACTTATAACACAGTTCACACATTCAAGGCCTCACAAGTGTTTTCATTCGCTATGCACTCAACATCACAAGTGCTTCTCACTTCATTACACACAACTTTAATAGTTTTTGGTTGTTGAGTACTCTCTTCATTCACTGCATATTTAGTTACCTTCCAAGTATTTTTCCATTTCTCATAAGATCTTCTATAATCACTCATAATATCTTGGATATCACTTTTGAAAGTATCCAAAACCTTGATCTTATCATCAATAGTTAAACTTGGACCTGCCATCTCAACACTAAACAAACAGATCAGAAATAATAAAATGCAAAATAAATATGTAAATCCTCACAATCTCACGTGTTTACACTCGAATGATATCACTCCACTCGTGTTTGCACTCTATTGGATTTTACCCGATATTGTGCTCACAATCACTACCTTTTACCACTATTGAGTTCTTCCTCAATTCAATTAAAAATCAACTCAATTCCCAGAATGGTCAACTAAGGTGTAGTCCACAAGCTAGCAGAAACACAATGTATATATAGAGCAGGTGGAATAAAGCAAATAAGATAAGTAATCACAGAGACTCAATCGAAAGAAACCTATGGCTAGAGTGCTCATAATAAGAAAGAATGACGAGTTAGCTAAATGCAATAAATAAGCAAGCAAGCAATCAACGTGTCACTGAAGCAATCTTGTGGTCACTCGCTATAGTGTTTGAGCTCACCTTTCTTTTCTTCTCACACACACTCACAAGTGTTTACACTCCAATGAAACACAATGAAGCACAACGGATTTCAATTCGGCTATAACACAAATATAGTCTTTCAAGCTCAAACCAAATCAAATATCAATGTAACTCATGTAAAGCAATCCAATCAACTTGCAAATGGTCTAATCAAGCTAAGCACAATGCGACCAATTCTCTTTCTTTTTTTTTTCAAAACAAGTAGGTGACTCAGCTGCTTACGTAAGTAGCTTACAAGTAGGTCAAGTAAGCATGTCAATTCGGCAATGGTAAGTTACAAACCAACTAAACACTTTTTCCAACTAACTTGGTGATGCAGCAGCTTGCCTCTACAAGCACCTCTCAAATGCAATGATGGCTACTCAAATTTCCATGTCAAGCTCATAAGTGCTTCCATTTTCAATGTCATGCTAATGATGGCTCACGCAAATCAGCAAGCACACTTGTTAATTCATGCTTCAACATAAGCACATCAAGCATCTTACTCACGGCAATATGTGTAACAAAGCAACCAGACTTGTCTCACAAAGTTAACACACAAGCATAAGTAAACTTCAAGAGTAAGTCACGGCCTCATCAATCCATAAGCATTTCATTTTGTTTCAACACTCATTCACTCAAATGCCTCACCACAACACTCAAAAACACTTGTTTTCCTCACACTTCACAAGATTGCAACAACTTCACAAAGATTGCAAACAAGCTAGTTCACGCAAATGCTAGGAGTAATGAAGTGCAATCTGATTTTCTCAAAGTAGATATGAACAATACCTATTGAAAACAAGCTAAGTGACATGCATATGGCAAGAACAAAGCAAGGGTGGTGATGGTTCTTCCTTGGCCGAATCTGACCTGATGCATTTCTTTTTTTTTTTTTTGATTTTTGAAACTAATAACTTAATAACAATGTAAACACGTCCTAGTAACTAACAATTAACAACTAAACACTTGATTCAAGCATAAAAACAAAAGCCCCAATTTTGACCTAAGTAGCTAAAGAATAACTAAAGAAATACTCAAAATTAGCACAAACTACTAAAGGACAGATTGTTATTCATGCAACAAGGATCACAAATCTGCAAGAAACAACAAGAAACAACAAAGAACACAAAGAACACCAATGGCCGAAACTTGAGGACAAATTCCTTAATGGCCGAAATCAACAACAATAACAAAAACAAAGATGAATACAAGATTAAACAACACAAAGGATAGGAAATCAGACCTCAGAACCCTAAGCTCTGATACCAAATGACAAGAACTCACTTGGGTTGGAAACCAAGCAAACCCCCAAGCATCTTTCTCAAAACCCCAAGAACATTGAATACTGATTTTGTAGGAACAAAACCCAACCAAGATCAGCCCCTAACCACCATGAAACTCACGTCCATGATAACCACAAGCATGAAATCAGATTGTATTTTGCTAGCAATGGAGACGCCACTAAGTTGCCAAGCTTAGATAAGTCAATTTGAACTTGAAAAGGGGAATCCCTCCCTCAACAAGGTTTTGGCCATAGCCATGGAAAGCTCAAGCTTTTCTCTCTTTCAAATTTCTGTATATCACGTTGGTTGTCTCCAAAATACAAAGAAGAGTCATATAATAAGGGTTACAAAAGAGTAAAAAGGCTAAAATGACCCTAGAGCTAAAATTACCAAAAACCCTAAGTCAAGCACCTCAAACACGACCATTAAGGTCCTTTTGCACCTAAATAAAGTTAAAACAAAGATTAGAAGCTAATCTCACTTAAGCTAATTAAGGTGCTTACATGCTATAGTAAATTGACGTGCTTCCGGCTAACTACAAATCTAAGCATAATTAAGCCTAATGACATATTCAACCATGCTAATTACATCATAAATAAAGTCAAAATGTCGAGCAAAAATGACAAAAATCCCCCCCCTTTGGCCGAATTCAACATAGTCCCAAAATGGGTGAAATCGGGTCAAAAGGGTGCTGTGCTGAAGCTGCTCTGCTATGCTTCAGTCTGAGCTGATCTGGGTCAAATGAAATAGCTTGGGGACCTATCTGGTTATGCCCATATGTGTCTCTGGTGTGCACTTGACTTGGTTGCTGCAACTGGTCACATAGCTCCGAGCTAGTCCCGCAAATGCCTCTCTGATCTTATTTGCTCTTTGGCGTGTGATTGGACCTGTTGGCAAAAGTTGCATGGGTTCTTCCAAGTTGTTAGCTGCATCCTGTAATGTCTCTGGTGTGTTGGACTCATGTCATTCCGTCCTTGTTGAAAAGGATTCGACCTTGAATCTGAACCTGCATCAAAATGAGTTAAGTCAGAAACATTAAAAGTAGCAGATACGTTGTACTTACCTGTCAAATCCAGCTTATATGCATTATCTTTAATCCGTTCCAAGACTTGAAATAGACCATCCCCTCTTGGTTGCAACTTGGATCTTCATTATGCTTGTATCTTTTCCTCTTGTATATAAACCACACCCAATTGCCGGGGTCAAACACAATGCGTTGGAAACCTATTATTCTCACCAACTCTGCCTTTCCCTTATCATTCATACTCCCAAGCTTAATAACAATCAAAGATAATAAATCCATATGAGTTAAAGAATTAGAATCATAATCAATCTCATAAGGCAAGTAAAAACTAGAAGAATGAATGCATCTATTATATGTAAACTCTGGCCCCGCTATTGCGTCTGTGATCTTCTTAGCTCTTTGGCGTGTGATTGGGCCTGTTGGCAATTGCAAAGGCTCTAATGTTCCTTGGGTGACTACATTCATGTCAAATGTTGTCCCTTGGATCATGTCAGCTACTCTGCTATGCTTCAGTCTGAGCTGATCTGGGTCAAATGAAATAGCTTGGGGACCTCTCTGGTTATGCCCATATATGTCTCTGGTGTGCACTTGACTCGGTTGCTGCAACTGGTCACATAGCTCTGAGCTAGTCCCGCAAAGGCCTCTCTGATCTTCTTTGCTCTTTGACGAGTGATTGGACCTGTTGGAAACTGCATGGGTTCTTCCAAGTTGTTAGCTGCATGCTGTAATGTCTCTGGTGTGGTTGCAGCAACCGAGTCAAGTGTTCTGTCATGGGTTCTTTCAAACCTAATGATTCCTTGTAGTGTTCTGCTAGCACAGAGACGCCACTAAGGTTGCCACGCCTTAGATAAGTTGATTGCATGAAATAAGGGTAATCCCTCCCTTAAATAATTTTTGGACAAAGCCAAGCTTTCAAGATGAAGCTAATTTCGAAAATTGATGATTCTTTTTTTCTTAAGAAAGAAATGTTACAATATATAGTACAATAAAAGAAACCTAATAGGTGTAAAAAGACCAAAACACCATAACTTGCTAACTAATGGCTATTTAAAGGCTATACCCTTAATGGTCATTTAATAACCTAGACAATATAACATAAATTTCAAACAAGGTGGCTAAAGTCATCAACAACTTTGCCAAAAAAATTCAAAAAAATGAAAAACAACAAAACCACAAAAATCCAACAAAGGTGACAATTGTTCCCAAAATGTCTAAAGTTGTCTCATTGCACCAAAAGCTCCTAAATTTCGTGTCCTTCATGTAACAAGGCCTAAATTATGTGTCTGAAGCCTATTAAGTCTTGTCTTGGCTGAATTTTTGGTGTCGGACTTGATTCAGCTTGATTCGTCAAAACTGCTTCTATATTGGGCTTGCGTCATTCTCGTGTATTTCAATCCGATTCTTTAGGTTTGAAAGTTGTCTTGGACTTGAAGATTGAATACAAATTAACCCACAATAAGCCCAATTGAACTCTGTCCTCGAGGACCCTCTGGTGGGTACCCTGGATCATATCATTCTCCCTCTCTTGAAATTGATTCGTCCTCGAATCCGAACCCGGATCATAGATAGTTATGAAAAGATCAATTGAATGATGATCTTGGAGTATAAATTAATCATACTTGACCACGTGCACCTGTAATGAAGAAACATAAATAGTAGAGAATCTGTTAGGTAAAAACTTCACTATCACATCGACTTCATTTTCACTCGCTCGCATGGCTTCATCATCACTCATGGCCACTATTTCAACCTTACTTGCAAAGACCTCACACAAATGCTCAGCTTCACTATGTTTTTCAACCTCAAAGCACACTGTCTCACAAGTGTTTACTTCCTCAATGCTCACGGTCTCACAAGCATTTCCACTCACCATATAACTCACAACAACACTGACATGATCCAGGCCGACAACAAACCAAAGGACGCATTACAAGTACCAGAAGGGCCAATTACGAGGCAGAGGACCAAAAGACTCAGAGAAGCAATGGCGGGATTAGTTCAGAGTTTTATGGCCGACTGCAACAAACAAATAGAGATGCATGTGGGCTTCGATGGAAAGGGCCCAAAACCATTTCACTTGGCCCAAATCAGTTTAGAATAAAGCTTTCTAGGCATTTAAAGACTTAAAGACTTGATATTTGTGTAATTTCGTTTTTATGGGCTTTATTGTCTTTTTGCCTTTAGGGTTTCTTTTTGTAACACTATTTAAGCTTACTTTCTTCTTCATTTGAGGAACCAACGAATTTGTAAACTCAAAAAGCTTAAAGCTTTGGCTATGGCCGAATTATTGTAAGGGAGGGACTCCCCTTTTCAAGTTTGAATCGACTTATCTAAGTTTTGGCAAACTTAGTGGCGTCTCCATTGCTAGCAAAACACTACAAGGATTCATCTTAAAGGTTCTCAAGGGCAAGTTCTTTGTGGGTCTTCTTGTGGCCTTGGAAAGGTTTTGTTCCTACAAAATCATATTCGCGGTTCTTGGGGTTCTGTCTGTTGCTTGGGGTTTGCTTGGATTTCGAATCCAAGTGGGTTTCTTGTCATTTGGTATCTAGAGCTCAGGGTTCCAAGGTCTGATTTTTCTATCTTTCCTTTTGTTTGATTCTGTTTTCTCTTGTTCTTTGTTATTTTCGTTTCAGTTCTTGTTGGATCTTGTTTCTGTTTTTTTTGTTTTGTTTATTTCTAGATCTGTTTTTGGTGTGTTTGTTCTTTGTTATTTTCGTTTCAGTCCTTGTTGGTTCTTGATTCTGTTTTTTGTTTTGTTTATTTCTGGATCTGTTATTGGTGTGTTCTGCATATCAGTTCATTCCAGTTGCATATCAGTTCATCTTCATCACTTTTCCAGTTCTGGGCTTCTATTATGTTCTTCATATCAGTTCGTCATAGTCATTTTGTTCTTTAGCATATGTTTAAGAAATAAGCATGTTCTTGGCGGCTGTGTGTGTTTTGTCTCTAAACCCTAGTGAAGTGTGAAATCAGACCCTGAGAGAAACTAAGTGAAGTCTGAAATCAGACCCTGAAATCTTAGCTTCTGAAATCAGACCTAAAACGTAACCTTTGAAATCTGCCTCTGAAATCAGACTCTGAGTTCAGACCTTGAAACTTAACCATTGAATCAGACTCTGAGATCAGACCCTGAAACTTAACCTATGAAATCAGACCCAGACCAGTAGCCTCTGAAATCAGACCCAGACCAGTAGCCTCTGAAATCAGACCCTGACCAGTAACCTCTGAAAATTAGACCCTGAAATCAGACTCTGACCAGTAACCTCTGAAAATTAGCCTCTGAATTCAGACCCTGAAATCAGACCCTTATTCGACTCTGAAATCAGACACTGACCAGCAGCCTCTGAATTCAGACCTTAGATTCAGACCATCATCAGACTCTGAAATCAGGCTTTGAAAACCAGCCTCTGAAATCAGAACCTAAATCAACCTCTGAAATCAGAACTACATTTAGCATCTGACGTTATCAAAAAAAAAAAAAAAAAAAAAAAAAAAAGTGAAATTTTTTGGTTGAATTTAGTTTGTTCCATATTATCATTTAGGTGCCCGTGGAGGGTATTCCATCAAAATTTCTATAGCAGTGCCAAATTTTCTACCGAAATTGCATACGACCGTGTGAATTTGCATGCTTATTTTTTTCCATTGTGCTAATTGTTTACTCATTATTTCTAATACTCTAGTTTAAGTATTATTGATTGAGTCTTCGTCGTTGCTATTCCTGTTCGTATTTTATTTCCACCTGTCCTATATATTATTATTAGACCTTTGTGTTTCATGTTGGCTTGAGGACTACATTTGGTTTGTATTCTTGGATAGAGTGTGATTCACATTTGAATTGAGGACGAACTCAAGAGTGGTAAAAGGCAGTGATTGTGAGCACAGTATCGGGTAAAAGCCAATAGAGTGCAAACACGAGTGGAGTGATATCATTCGAGTGTAAACACGTGAGATTGTGAGGATTTAGATATTTGCTTTACTTTCCTGTTATTTCTAATCTGTTTGTTTAGTGTTGAGATGGCAGGTCTAACTACTGATGAAAAGCTTGAGGCATTGGATAGGAAATTTACAGATATGATGGAGAATATGAATACTGCTTTGGAGAGATTGTCCAAGAGTGTAGAGAGTATTCAAACTGGTAGCGGTCCCAGAGTACCACCACCTCAGAATGTGCCACCACCCTCACAATGCGCCACCTCGCCGTGTACCACCACAGTATGTACCACCAGATGAAGAGGAAGCTGAAAATGAGTTTGATGATTCTGATGGTTTTGATGATGTGGAGGAGAGATTTCAGCCTGGGCATGATAGGAGGCCTAATAGGAGGTTTGATAGGAGGAATGATAGGAGGGATAGACGGTTTGATGATAGGGGTGCATTTGATGCCAGAAGAGGGGATTATGATCGGAGAGGATATGGTAGGCGAGGAGATGTAGATGGTGATCTAGGTAGCATCAAGATCAAGATACCAACTTTCCAAGGCAAGAATGATCCTGAAGCTTATTTGGAATGGGAAAAGAAAATAGAATTGATTTTCAACTGTCATCACACTACTCAGACGAGAAGAAGATCAGTCTGGCAGCAATTGAGTTTACCGATTATGCTATGATTTGGTGGGATCAGCTTGTCACTACTCGGAGGAGAAACTATGAGAGACCGGTTCAGACATGGGCAGAACTTAGGGGTCTCATGAGAAAGAGATTTATACCCAGCCATTACTATAGGGAGTTGTATCAGAAACTACAACATCTGTATCAGGGGACCAAAAGTGTTGAGGACTATTACACAGAGATGGAAGTTGCCATGATCAGGGCAAATGTAGTTGAGGATGCAGAAGCTACTATGGCACGGTTTCTAGGGGGCTTGAATAGAGAGATTGCAAACATGGTGGAGTTGCATCATTATGTTGATTTGGAGGATATGCTTCACATGGCTATCAAGATAGAAAGGCAACTCAAGAAAAAGTCAACATCCAGATTTGGTACTCAGGCTACTTCTGCATGGAAAGGGAAATGGGTTCCGAATGAGAAGCGAGATGGAGGCTTTGACAAGCCTAGAGGCGAATTCAGTGGAGGCTTTAATAAGCCTAGGGCCGAACCTAGTGCCAAGGGTAAAGAGGCAACTTGCCGATGACAACTTTAGTTGCAACTGATGGGTAGCCGTTTTGGCTTTCTTCAAGGAGGGCTTTCCTGTTTAGGGCCTGGGGGATGCCCCCAATGCTCCTGTATTGTTTTCTTTTGGTTATAAAACTTACCTTATCCGATAGTGAGGTTGAGGAGGAGATGCCAGAGTTGGAGGATGCTAGTGACCATGAGGGAGCTGCATACCCGCTGGATAACTTATCCTTAGTTGTCAAGCGTGCTTTGAGTGCACTTGTTGTAGAGGATGAGAGTGTGCAGCAGAGGGAGAACATATTCCATACTAGGTGCCGTGTGAATGGCAAGGGTGTAGTATGATCATAGATGGGGGCAGTTGTACTAATGTTGCTAGCACAGCTTTGATTGAGCGATTGGGGTTGAGTTGCTTGAGACACCCGAAGCCTTACAAGTTGCAGTGGTTAAATGATTGTGGGGAGATAAGTGTGACAAAGCAGGTACTGTTGAGCTTTACCATTGGGCCATACACAGATGATGTCCTATGTGATGTGATACCGATGCATGCAGGACATATTCTTTTGGGCAGGCCGTGGCAGTTTGATAAGAAGGTTATTCATGATGGGTTCAAGAACAAGTACTCTTTCCAGCATAAGGGAAAACCCATTACATTATATCCACTTACACCTGCACAAGTCCATGACGATCAGGTTAAGTTGCAACTTGAGCGTGACAAAGAGAGAGCGAAAGGAAACACCACCTTGGGTGAGACTAGTGAGAGTGGTGTATCTGGTGAGAAAAATAAGGCCAAGGCCGTGGGAGTTTCCCAAGGGGAGTGTGAGTGAACGTGAAGGGAAACAAAAGGGAGAGTTAAAAAGAGTTTCTACATGGGTGAGGGTGAAGCGAGAAAAGCGTTCAAGGCTAGCAAGCTCATGCTATTGTTAGTCTATAAGGAGCCTCATATTTATTTTACTAACGCTGACCATTTGCTTCCTGTGTCTATTTCATCTCTTTTGCAGGATTACAGTGACGTACTCACAGAGGACATACCTAGTGGGCTTCCACCCATTAGAGGTATTGAGCACCAGATAGACTTCATACCTGGAGCAGTCATTCCTAACAGACCGGCTTATAGGAGCAATCCCGAGGAGACAAAGGAGCTACAAAGGCAAGTACGGAATTGATGGTAAGGGGTATGTAAGGGAAAGCATGAGCCCTTGTACAGTACCAGTACTTCTAGTTCCTAAGAAAGATGGGACGTGGCGTATGTGCGTTGATTGTCGGGCTATCAACAATATTACGGTAAAGTATCGTCACCCCATTCCTAGACTAGATGACATGTTGGATGAATTGCATGGTTCCAAAATTTTTAGTAAGATTGACTTAAAGAGTGGATACCATCAAATTCGCATGAGAGAGGGAGATGAGTGGAAAACTGCATTTAAGACTAAATATGGCTTGTATGAATGGTTAGTTATGCCATTTGGTCTCTCAAACGCACCTAGCACATTTATGAGATTGATGAATCATGTTATGCGTGCATTTTTAGGTAAATTTGTTGTGGTTTATTTTGATGACATCTTAGTTTACAGTAAAACAGTAGATGAGCATGTGATGCATTTGAAGCATGTACTTGATGTTTTACGAAAAGAACAATTGTATGCTAACTCTGACAAATGCACATTTTGCATGGATAGAATTGTTTTTCTTGGCTTTGTTGTGAGTGCAGATGGCATCGAGGTAGATGTGGAGAAGGTAAAGGCAATTCAGGAATGGCCTACACCAACTACAGTGACAGAAGTCCGAAGCTTTCATGGGTTAGCGAGCTTCTATAGGAGATTTGTCAAGGACTTCAGTAGCATTGCCGCGCCATTGACTGAGGTAGTAAAGAAGACTGTTGGTTTTCAATGGGGCGAGGCGCAAGAGCGAGCATTCCAGGACCTTAAAGCGAAGTTATGCAGTGCACCCATTTTAGCACTACCCAACTTCGAGAAGACATTTGAGATTGAGTGCGACGCATCAGGGTTAGGTATTGGAGCAGTTCTCATGCAAGAAAAGCGGCCAATAGCCTATTTTAGTGAGAAGCTGAATGGAGCAGCTTTGAGGTACCCCACGTATGACAAAGAGTTATATGCGCTTGTGAGAGCACTTGAGACATGGCAGCACTACTTGTGGCCTAAAGAGTTCGTGATCCACACCGACCATGAATCATTAAAAACCTGAAGGGTCAAGGTAAGCTGAATAAGCGACACGCAAAATGGATGGAATTCGTTGAGTCATTTCCATATGTTATACGCTACAAGCAAGGTAAAGAAAACATAGTGGCCGATGCATTATCTCGCAGGTATGTTTTACTTACTTCAATGCATGCACGGATGTTGGGATTTGATTTGATTAAGGAATTATATGAGTGATTCTGATTTTGGTGAGATTTTTGCTACTTGTGCAAAGTCATCTTTTGGAAAGTTTTACATTCATGACGGATTCTTATTTAAAGCGAACAGGTTGTGTGTTCCTGCTTGTAGTATGCGTGAGTTGCTTGTGAAGAAGCGCATGGGGGAGGTTTGATGGGGCATTTTGGGATTACTAAGACTTTAGCTATTTTACATGAGCACTTTTATTGGCCTAAAATGAAACGTGATGTTGAGCGTATTTGTGATAAGTGTCTAACATGTAAGCATGCTAAATCTAAATTAATGCCACATGGTTTGTATACTCCTTTGCCTGTACCTAGTGAACCTTGGGTTGATATATCGATGGATTTTGTGATAGGTTTGCCTAGGACAAAGAGGGGTAGAGATTCAATCTTTGTTGTAGTTGATAGGTTTAGTAAAATGGCTCATTTCATTGCATGTCATAAAACCGATGATGCTACAAACATTGCAGATTTATTTTTCAGAGACATAGTGCGACTCCATGGTATACCTAGGAGTATTGTATCTGATAGAGATGTTAAGTTCCTTAGCCATTTTTGGAAGGTGTTGTGGGCTAAACTAGGCACCAAACTATTGTATTCTACCACATGTCATCCACAGACTGATGGACAAACAGAGGTAGTTAATAGGACTTTATCTCAATTTACGCACTATAGTTGGAAAGAATTTGAAGAGTTGGGAAGATTGTTTGCCATTTATTGAGTTTGCATATAATCGTAGCATTCATTCTTCTACATCTTTTCACCTTTTGAAATTGTTTATGGTTTTCAGCCACTAACTCCATTGGATTTGTTACCTTTGCCTGTTGATGAGCATGTGGGGTTAGATGGAAAAAGGAAAGCCGATTTGGTGAAGCACATACATGAGAAAGCAAGAGAGCAAATACAACGAAAGAATGAGCAATATGCTTCTCATGCTAATAAGGGAAGAAAGCGTGTGGTATTTCAGCCTGGAGATTGGGTTTGGGTACACATGCGCAAGGAGAGATTTCCTGAACAACGTAAATCTAAGCTACAACCGAGAGGGGATGGTCCATTTCAAGTTTTGGAACGGATTAATGACAATGCATACAAGCTGGATTTACAAGGTAAGTATAATGTGTCTGCTACATTTAATGTTTCTGACTTAACTCCTTTTGATGCAGGTACAGATTCGAGGTCGAATCCTTTTCAAGAGGGAGGGGATGACATGATCCAGGCCGACAACAAACCAAAGGACGCATTACAAGTACCAGAAGGGCCAATTACGAGGCAGAGGACCAAAAGACTCAGAGAAGCAATGGCGGGATTAGTTCAGAGTTTTATGGCCGACTGCAACAAACAAATAGAGATGCATGTGGGCTTCGATGGAAAGGGCCCAAAACCATTTCACTTGGCCCAAATCAGTTTAGAATAAAGCTTTCTAGGCATTTAAAGACTTAAAGACTTGATATTTGTGTAATTTCGTTTTTAGGGGCATTATTGTCTTTTTGCCTTTAGGGTTTCTTTTTGTAACACTATTTAAGCTTACTTTCTTCTTCATTTGAGGAACCAACGAATTTGTAAACTCAAAAGCTTAAAGCTTTGGCTATGGCCGAATTATTGTAAGGGAGGGATTCCCCTTTTCAAGTTTGAATCGACTTATCTAAGTTTTGGCAAACTTAGTGGCGTCTCCATTGCTAGCAAAACACTACAAGGATTCATCTTAAAGGTTCTCAAGGGCAAGTTCTTTGTGGGTCTTCTTTGTGGCCTTGGAAAGGTTTTGTTCCTACAAAATCATATTCGCGGTTCTTGGGGTTCTGTCCGTTGCTTGGGGTTTGCTTGGATTTCGAATCCAAGTGGGTTTCTTGTCAAACACCTCATAATCTTGGGCCTCAGACAACATTCTCAACAGACTTTAGCCTCGCTAATGATCTCCACTCTCATTAAACCCTGTCACTACTTACCATTTCAGTTGTCGTACACTTTCTTTACAAAAATTCTTCACCATCTCATTACCCATGACGTTCCGCTGATGGCTCCACAAAAACATACTTTATCAATATTACCATGTCTCTCACTACTTGTCTCCTCTGAAAATACAACACATCATCATGCCTGCTGTGTGTTAAAGGAATGATAGTAATGACTTTCCCACCATATTTGACCTTATTATATTCTTGTCCATATCATAAGTTACTGTGTTAAACTTATACCAAGGCTTGCCCATGATATAGGGTAGTACTCATAGTAACTACGTCACACACTACTTCATCAATATATTTTTCCCCAATATCAAAACTAACCACAACTCTATGACTAACCTCAACCTTGCCAAAATCACTTATCCACAAGTAAGGTCTATCCAGGTATTAATAGTAATCCCAACTTTTCCACTAGTGTAGTACTAGCAAATTAGTAGGATCTTTTCTGCTGATGATCATACTACACGCTCAGAGTTGATGCGGCATCTCGTACGAAAGACGAAGACCAAATTATTTTTGAAAACTTCTATCCATGGTCTCAAATTCTCTTTCCATCGCAAAAACACAATAAAAACTAAATAAAAAACACAAAGTCTAGAAAAATCAGACCTTGGAACCCTAAGCTCTGATACCAAATGACGCGGAACTCACTTGGATGTTTAAGGCCAAGGAAACCCCTCGCAACGGTTAGAACCCCAAGCACCGCGAATTTGATTTTGTAGGAACAAAACCCTTCCAAGGCCACAAAGAAGACCCACAAAGAACTTGTCTTTGAGAACCCTTAAGATGATTCCTTGTAGTGTTCTGCTGGCACGGAGACGCCACTAAGGTTGGCCTTAGATAAGTCGATTGCATGAAATAAGGGGAATCCCTCCCTTAAGCAATTTTTAGACAAAGCCAATCTTTCAAGATGAAGCTAATTTCGAAAATTGATGATTCTTTTTTTTTAAGAAAGAAATGTTACAATATATAGTACAATAAAAGAAACCCTAATAGGTGTAAAAAGACCAAAACACCCTAACTTGTTAACTAATGGCTATTTAAAGGCTATACCCTTAATGGTCATTTAATAACCTAGACAACATAACATAAATGTCAAAAAAGGTAGGTAAAGTCATCAAAAACTTTGCCAAAAAATTCAACAAAAGGAAAAACAACAAAACCATAAAAATCCAACAAAGGTGACAATTGTTCCCAAAATGTCTAAAGTTGTCTCATTGCACCAAAAGCTCCTAAATTTCGTGGCCTTCATGTAACAAGGCCCAAATTATGTGTCTGAAGCCTATTAAGTCTTGTCTTGGCCGAATTTTTGGTGTCGGACTTGATTCGGCTTGATTCATCAAAACTGCTTCTATATTGGGCTTGCGTCATTCTCGTCTTTTTCAATCCGGTTCTTTAGGTTTGACAACTGTCTTGGACTTGAAGATTGAATACAAATTAACCCATAATAAGCCCAATTGAACTTTGTCGTCGATGACCCTCTAGTGGGTACCCTGGATCATATCACCAAGTCATACCAGATTAATGCACCAGCAATTCGGAAGTCAAGTACCTTTTTGACGAATCAATCCGAATTAAGTCCAACACCAAAAATTCGGCCAAGACAATAATTATTAGACTTCAAAATATATCATTATCCCACATCGATTAGGTAATAAGCAAACAAAGCTTCCTACGAAGTCAATAAGAGAGGCAGAAACCGACCCTTGACTTGAAAACCACATCCCTCCTACATGAGCATGTGTCAGATCCCCATAACAGAGCATAAGCCCTATTTTTTCCCTGTCACCCAAGGCTAGCAGAGTTCATGTCATCTTGAAACCTCAGCGCCATTCAACTCGAAAAGTACGAAACTCAAGTATGTGACGAGATTCTACCCCCACTAGATAATACTACGATTTCTTCGTATTTCCTGGCCCCTCCTACCAGTACTATAAGCTACTGTCCATAGTTATTGTCAGTGTGAAGTTACTACATCGCCACCACACCTGAAAGCGGCCCTTTGACTCGGGTAGAAAGTAGCCAAGAATGTCGATGGCCATAGAAGCAGTCTATGAGAAAGTCGTGATTTTACCTATCATATTAGAGTCCCAAAGTTTCTTCACACGTTGAGCCCTATCCCAATATGCGCTACTGTCCTTAGGCACAATTAGAAATGGATTGCTACAACGTTTTCCCACAGGAGCCTACTACTGCTCATCACAGCTCCTAGACATCACTCCCCTCAACTAGTGCCAACAGTGGAGTAGAATGAGGGCCAAAAAAACTGCCACATTGGAGTCTAGACCACGTGCTCATGATAATCAAGAAGCCGGCCCACAACCAGCACACCAAATCAGCCGAAGGAACTTAGGTCTAATTCCCTCTCTCAGTCCAAATCGAACGCCCAAATCCAATCAACAGTTGCAGACACCAAGCCCAGCCCAGAGACATAGGCATCAGTCCACACACCAAAGCACAAAGTAAAGCAAGGAAGTTGAGCCCACAAGCCTAATTCAAAATTACAGGCCGAATGCAAAGTCCAAAATTCCAAAAGTCAATAGGTCCTTTGACATGATACCCACATCATCTGTTTATTAACAATCCATACACTTCTATTGCCCAGCCACGTATATGAGCAAAATTGCCCACACACAAGACACCTCACTTATTTGATACAGCAGAGCCTCAACCCATGCCTTCCCAAGAAAATTCCTCAGCACCTATAACTCAAAAAAATGAAAGTGTATGACGAGATTTTACCCATTATCAATAAACCAATGATTTTCTTCGTAATTCCTGGCCCCCCTCAACCAGTATCATATGTTACTAATCACAGTCTTTGCCAGTCGGGTTGCTACATCACCATGTACTCCGTAGTTAGATTTAAAGGTAGCCAAGATCATCGATGACCGTAGCAGATTGTTCATGAGAAATCCGTGATTTTACCCAACCATCTTTTGAGACCCAAAGTTTCTTCACATGTTGAAGTCCTCCCCAAAACCTCAAGATGTGCTACTGTCCTAGGGCACGATTAGAAGCAGGTTGCTATAATGTTCTCCCACCGAGATACTATTATGCTCACCTCCGCGAAGAATCATAACTCCCTACAACAAGTCAACAAACTGCCATGAAGGAGTGAGAGAGAGCTATAGAGAGTCAGCCCAATCAGCTTAAATTCTGCAAGCATCAAAGTGATTTAAGGGAATTGATGATATCCACTGGTTGCTTGTAGCAGCCACACTTGTTTATTTAAGCAAGAGCACAGCCCATGCATTTAGCATGCAGCTATCTTAATGCACAGGTAAAGAGTGACATGAAACCCACATCACTTGAGTCCAAACAAACCTCACTGCCCATCATGCCAGAGAATCGATTTATAAGATACAACCTCCTGAGGGCAATCATGACCTTTATGGTCCAATCTCGAACATCAAGCAAAAACATATGGTCGAGATTTTTCCCTTAAATAAAAAACCATGTTATGTTTCTTCACATCTCATGGCTCCCCATACCATTTGAATATGCTACTGTTCATAACCAGAATTTATTTAATGGATGATACATCTCCAACACGTAGTCGAAGGATGACGGGCGGACTAGCCAGTACGCATATGACCTCTGAAAGGTCATTATCTATTTGAACTCGGGCACTATCAAGATGAATAAGGCTTTTCGATGCTCAGGACACTAACCAGTTTGTGATAATGACGCAATCTACAACCAAATCCATTGATTTCTTCACTAAGCTTTAGCCTCTTAACCAAAACAAAGCGCTATTATTCAATGGAAGGCTTAGCCAAGAGTTGCTACGCTACCAATCATCACTTCCAGTCAGAGAACATAAGCACCAAATTCTCTTACTCACCACCGATCATGCATGAGTTCAGAATTAAAACTTCCAAGCAAGGGATGATTTGCCTGCTTAGTTTCAAGTCTGAAGGTCCATCCAAACTCCACCATAAAGCCGAAGCACACTGAGCAACTGGTGGTCAACGCAGGTCAACCATCTCAAATCCAAAGTCGAAAATCAAATACTTCCAAATTCAAAGATCAAACCCAGAACCAGCCAATCAATCCAGCAACCAAAACAGATTACACCAAAAATTAGTGTATCATGTTCATTAGGTTAAAGAAGTTGTCCAGTTCGTCACCAGCTCAAATCCGAATCAGAGACATGAAGATGAGGTTAGGTTACTAGTACTCAATCTAAAACCCACCCAAGTGGGCCAGTTTTAGCAAGCCAAGGGTTAAAACCACGAAAAGCACCACCCAATCTTAACTTTTTAGGAAATCGGGCCCAAACCCAGCAGAGATTAGGCCCAAATTGCAGTTAAGTTTTCAAGCCCACAATGGAAGTGTCACTTGCATGAATTCATATGACAAACAGAACCCATGCAAGTTTAAAACACACGTGTTAGCAACAATTTGGTCCAAATGCAAGAAAATCCGACCCAAATACTTAGTCAAAATGCCAAGCAACCTTGTAACATCACGTGCCTGTTAAATTTCACGTGACGAATCAATCCAAGTAGCCTAAACAGGCTGAAAAACCGGCCCAAATAATCAGGCCCACCATCAGCAACCTTGTAACATCAAGCCCATTTAAAGAAAGACCCTTCACAAATAAAAAATTTTCCCTGAGCTAATCTAAAACGGATCAAAATAGAATTATGGGGATGTTTTTTTCAATGAGACAATTTAGACATGGCTTTGAAAAAACTTGCCACCTTTGTTGAATTTTTATTGTTTTGTTGTTTTCCCTTTTATTGATTTTTTTGGCAAAATTGGTGATGACTTTAACCACCTTGTTTGACATTTTTGTTATGTTGTCTAGATTATTAAATGGCTATTAAGGGCATGGCTTTTAATGAGCCATTAGTTAGACTTTAAGGGTGTTTTGGTCATTTTATGTCCATTAGGTTTTCTTTCTTTGTACTATATATTGTAACTTATATTCATCAATGAAGATAATCAACAATTTTCGAAAATTTAGCTTCATCTTGAAAGCTTGGCTTTGGCCAAAATTGCTGAAGGGATGGATTCCTCTTATTTCATGCAATCGACTTATCTAAGGCGTGGCAATCTTAGTGGCGTCTCCGTGCTAGCAGAACACTACAAGGAATCATCTTATGGGTTTCAAAGATAAGTTCTTTGTGGGTGAAAAAAGTTGTAGAACCAAGCAAGGCTAGACCAAACCCTGAGAGTACAACACCAAAGACTAAGGAAGGAAATACTCTCAACTCTCTCGTCCCTCTCAGCGATCTCGGTTAGCCTTGAGCCGTGATTCGTAAGCCTTGATTTTTTAACCCATTTGCTATTTATCCCTTTTGTTCTATAGATCTGCCATGAATCGACCTCTATTCTCTTTTCCCTTTTGGTGTGTTTGCTCTCTGCCCTCAACTCTCCCCCTCACACTCATCTCACCCCCTCACCTCGCCTCTCTTCCCCTTCTGTTCTCCGATGCCTATTTCTAGTTTGCCGGATTTGGGGCCGCGCCACCCTGTAATGGGTCATAAGGCCATCAGATCTGTTTTCTATAAGCCGTCCATTGCCCTTGCCCCTGTTGATGCCTCTCCGATGTTGGGCCCTTTAACGGATCTCTCCGGTTCATCGTCGGGTCTGGAGAGCTCTCTTGTTTCGTCCGACGGTGCCACAGGTCTGCCGTTTCTTCCAGTAAAGTACTCTTGCTCTTCATCATTTGATATGGCTTGTCTTCCAAGCATCCATGTACCTGGTCTCTTTGCTCTTGGTCCGGTGACAAGAAACCCACTTGGATTCGAAATCCAAGCAAACCCCAAGCAACGGACAGAACCCCAAGAACCGCGAATTTGATTTTGTAGGAACAAAACCCTTCCAAGGCCACAAAGAATACCCACAAAGAACTTGCCCTTGAAAACCTTTAAGATGATTCCTTGTAGTATTTTGCTAGCAATGGAGACGCCACTAAGTTTGCCAAACTTAGATAAGTCAATTTTAACTTGAAAAAGGGAATCCCTCCCTTACAAGAATTTGGCCATAGCCAAAAAGCATAAAGCTATAATATTCTCTCAAATTCGTTGATTGTTTTTCAAAATGAAAAAGAAAGAAAACTTAAATACTGTTACAAAGAGAAACCCTAAAGGCATAAAGACAACAATGCCCCTAAAGGCTAAATTACAAAAATACCAAAGTCTTCAAGTCTTCAAAGGCCTGTGAAGCTTCATTCAAAAACTGATTTGGGCCAAGTGAAGTGGCTTTGGGCCCTCTCTATTGAAGCCCACATGCGTCTCTATTTGTTTGTTGCAATCGGCCATAAAACTCTGAACTAATCCCGCCATTGCTTCTCTGAGTCTTTTGGTCCTCTGCCTCGTAATTGGCCCTTCTGGTACTTGTAATGGGTCTTTTGCTTTGTTGTCGGCCTAGATCATGTCATCCCCTCCCTCTTGAAAAGGATTCGACCTCGAATCCTTACCTGCATCAAAATGAGTTAAGTCATAAACATTAAATGTAGCTGACGCATTATACTTACCTTGTAAATCCAGCTTGTATACATTGTCATTAATCCGTTCCAAGACTTGAAATGGACCATCCCCTCTCGGTTGTAGCTTAGATTTACATTGTTTAGGAAATCTCTCCTTACGCATGTGTACCTAAACCCAATCTCCAGGCTCAAATACCATACACTTTCTTCCCTTATTAGCATGAGAAGCATATTGCTCATTCTTTCGTTGTATTTGCTCTATTACTTTCTCATGTATATGCTTCACCAAATCGGCTTTCCTTTTTCCATCTAGCCCCGCATGCTCATCAACAGGCAAATGTAACAAATCTAATGGAGTTAGTGGCCCATAAAACTTTCCAAAAGTGACTAAGGAATTTGACATCACGATCTGAAATTATACTCCGTGGAATCCCATGGAGTCGTATTACTTATCTAAAGAACAATTCAGCAATGTTAGTGGCATCATCAGTTTTATGACATGCTATAAAGTGTGCCATCTTACTGAACCTATCAACCACTATAAATATGAAATCTCTACCCTTCTTAGTCCTAGGTAAACCCAAGATAAATTCCATCGATACATCTACCCATGGCTCACTAGGTATATGCAATGGTGTATACAACCAATGAGGCATAACCTTAGATTTAGCTTGTTTACAAGTTAAGCATTTATCACATAAACGCTCAATATCTCCGCATTTTAGGCCAATAAAAATGTTCACTCAATACCCCTAAGGTTTTGGCAATGCCAAAGTGCCCCATTAAACCTCCCTCATGTGCTTCCCTCACTAACAACTCACGCATACTACAAACAGGAATGCATAATCTATTCTCCCTAAATAGAAACCCATCATGTTTGTAGAATTTACTAAAAACAGACTTTGCACATGCAGCATAGATAGTACTAAAGTCAGTATCACTAGCATAAAGTTCTTTAATAAATTCAAACCCAAGCATTCTTGCACTCAATGAAGTAAGTAAAGCATACCTTCGCGATAGTGCATTGGCGACAATGTTTTCCTTACCT
Source organism: Zanthoxylum bungeanum (assembly GCA_019454045.1). Classification (NCBI taxonomy): domain Eukaryota; kingdom Viridiplantae; phylum Streptophyta; class Magnoliopsida; order Sapindales; family Rutaceae; genus Zanthoxylum; species Zanthoxylum bungeanum. The sequence continues at coordinate 60,527 of SKCR01041909.1, read as the reverse complement.
TGTTTGTAGCGGATTACATATGGAAATGTCTCAAGAAACTCTAACCATTTTGCGTGTCGTTTGTTCAGCTTACCTTGGCCCTTCAGATGCTTCAGTGATTCATGATCTGTGTGGATCACAAACTCTCGAGGCCACAAATAATGCTGCCAAGTCTCAAGGGCTCTCACTAGTGTATACAACTCCTTGTCATATGTGGGGTATCTCAAAACTGCTCCATTAAGCTTCTCACTAAAGTAGGCAATTGGTCACTTTTCTTGCCTAAGAACCGCTCCAATGCCTATCCTGAATGCGTCACACTCAATCTCAAATGTCTTCTCAAAGTTGGGTAACGCCAAAACTGGTGCATTGCACAACTTCATTTTAAGATCCTGGAATGCACGCTCATGCTCTTCTTCCCATTTGAAGCCAATAGTTTTCTTCACTACTTCCGTCAGTGGTGCTGCAATACTACTGAAGTCTTTAACAAAGCTTCTGACTTTTGTCACTGTTGTTGGTGTTGGCCAATCCTGAATTGCCTTCACCTTTTCCAAATCTACCTCGATGCCATCTGCACTCACAACAAATCCAAGGAAAACAATTCTATCCATACAAAAAGTGCACTTATCAAAGTTAGCATACAATTTTTCCTGTCTTAACACATCAAGAACATGCTTCAAATACATAACATGCTCATCTACTATTTTACTTTAAACTAAGATGTCATCAAAATAAACCACAATAAACTTACCTAAAAATGCACGCATAACATGATTCATCAATCTCATAAATATGATAAGTGAGTTTGAAAGACCAAATGGCATAACTAACCATTCATACAAGCCATAATTAGTCTTAAATGCAGTTTTCCACTCATCTCACTCTCATGCGAATTTGATGGTATCCACTTTTTAAATCAATCTTACTAAAAATTTTGGAACCATGCAATTCATCCAACATGTCATCTAGTCTAGGAATGGGGTGACGATACTTTACCGTAATATTGTTGATAGCTCGACAATCAACGCACATACGCCACATCCCATCTTTCTTAGGAACTAGAAGCACTGGTACTGCACAAGGACTCATGCTTTCCCTTACATACCCCTTGTCCATCAACTCCTGTACTTGCCTTTGTAGCCCATTTGTCTCCTTGGGATTGCTCCTATAAGCCGGTCTATTAGGAATGACTGCCCCAGGTATGACATGATCCAGGCTACACATGGAGCATCAGAGGACATGGCCAATAACACAAGGGATCCATTGCAATTACCAGAAGGGCCAATCACAAGACAGAAGGCAAAAAGAATCAGAAAAGCAATGGCGGGATTAGTTCAGAGTTTTATGGCCGACTGCAACAAACAAATAGAGATGCATGTGGGCTTCGATGGAAAGGGCCCAAAGCCATTTCACTTGGCCCAAATCAGTTTAGAATAAAGCTTCCTAGGCATTTGAAGACTTAAAAACTTGGTATTTTTGTAATTTCATATTTAGGGGCATTGTTGTCTTTATGCCTTTAGGGTTTCTTTTGTATCACTATTTAAGCTTTCTTTCTTTTTCATTTTGGGACAATCACGGAATTTGTAAAACACAAAAGCTTAAAGCTTTGGCTATGGCTGAATTCTTGTAAGGGAGGGATTCCCCTTTTCAAGTTTGAATCGACTTATCTAAGTTTTGGCAAACTTAGTGGCGTCTCCATTGCTAGCAAAACACTACAAGGATTCATCTTAAAGGTTTTCAAGGGAAAGTTCTTTGTGGGTCTTCTTTGTGGCCTTGGAAGGGTTTTGTTTCTACAAAATCAAATTCGCGGTTCTTGGGGTTCTGTCTGTTGCTTGGGGTTTGCTTGGATTTCTAATCCAAGTGGGTTTCTTGTCAAGGTATGAAGTCTATCTGGTGCTCAATACCTCTAATGGGTGGAAGCCCACTAGGTATGTCCTTTGTCAATACGTCACTATAATCCTGCAAAAGAGATAAAATAGACACAGGAAGCAAAAGGTCAGTGTTAGTAAAATAAATATGAGACTCCTTATAGACTAACAATAACATGAGCTTGCTAGCCTTGAACGCTTTCCTCACTTCACCCTCACCCATGTAGAAACTCTTTTTAACTCTCCTTTCTGTTTCCCCCTCACGTGCACTCACATTCCCCTTGGGACCTCCCACGGCCTTGGCCGTATTTTTCTCACCAGATACATCACTCTCACTAGTCTCACCCAAGGTGGTGTTTCCCTTCGCTCTTTTTTTGTCACGCTCAAGTTGCAACTTAACCTGATCTTCATGGACTTGTGCATGTGTAAGTGGGTATAATGTAATGGGTTTTCCCTTATGCTGAAAAGAGTACTTGTTCTTGAACCCATCATGAATAACCTTCTTATCAAACTGCCACGGTCTGCCCAAAAGAATATGTCATGCATGCATCGATATCACATCACATAGGACATCATATGTGTATGGCCTAATGGTAAAGCTCAACAATACCTGTATTGTCACACTTATTTCCCCACAATCATATAACCACTGCAACTTGTAAGGCTTGAGGTGTCTTAAGCAACTCAACCCCAATCGCTCAATCAAAGCTGTGCTAGCAACATTAGTACAACAGCCCCCATCTATGATCATACTAAACAAGCCATTCACACGGCACCTAGTATGGAATATGTTCTCCCTCTACTGCACACTCTCATCCTCTACAACCTGTGCACTCAAAGCACGCTTGACAACTAAGGATAAGTTATTCAGCGGGTATGCAGCTCCCTCATGGTCACTAGCATCCTCCAACTCTGACATCTCATCCTCAACCTCACTATCGGTAGAGTACACCTTTCCACTCTTTTTATCAATCACTAAGGTACGCCTATTGGGACATTGTGAAGCATAGTGTCCCATGCCCAAACATTTGAAACATTTTACATCCTTAGTTCTAGTAGTTGTACCCTCAGGTTTTGATCTAGTTTTGCTCGGTTCTGCAGCCTCTTTACCCTTGGCACTAGGTTCAGCCCTAGGCTTATTAAAGCCTCCATTGAACTCGCCTCTAGGCTTGTCAAAGCCTCCATCTTGCTTCTCATTCGGAACCCAATTTCCCTTCCATGCAGAAGTAGCCTGAGTACTAAATCTGGATGTTGACCTTTTCTTTAGTTGCCTTTCTACCTTGATAGCCATGTGAAGCATATCCTCCAAATCAACATAGTGATGCAACTCCACCATCTTTGCAATCTTTCTATTCAAGCCCCCTAGAAACTGTGCCATAGTAGCTTCTGCATCATCAACTACATTTGCACTGATCATGGCAACTTCCATCTCGGTGTAATAGTCCTCAACACTCTTGGTCCCCTGATACAGATGTTGTAGTTTCTGATACAATTCCCTATAGTAATGGCTGGTTATAAATCTCTTTCTCATGAGACCTCTAAGTTCTGCCCATGTCTGAACCGGTCTCTCATAATTTCTCCTCCGAGTAGAGACAAGCTGATCCCACCAAATCATAGCATAATCGGTAAACTCAATTGCTGCCAGATTGATCTTCTTCTTGTCTGAGTAGTGATGATAGTTGAAAATAAATTTTCTTTTCTTTTCCCATTCTAAATAAGCTTCAAGATCATTCTTGTCGTGGAATGTTGGTATCTTGATCTTGATGCTACCTAGATCACCATTTATATTTCCTCGTCTACCATATCCCCTCCTATCATAATCCCATCTTCTGGCATCAAATGCACCTCTATCATCAAACCGTCTATCCCTCCTATTAAACCTCCTATCATGCCGAGGCTGAAATCTCTCCTCAACATCATCAAGACCATCAGAATCATCAAACTCATTTTCAGCTTCCTCTTCATCTGGCGGTACATACTGTGGTGGTACACGGCGAGGTGGCATATTATGAGGTGGTGGTACATTCTGAGGTGGTGGTATATGCTGGGGTGGTGGTGCTCTAGGACCGCTACCAGTTTGAATACTCTCTACACTCTTGAAAAATCTCTCCAAAGCAGTATTCATGTTCTCCATCATATCTGTAAATTTCCCATCCAAAGCCTCAAGCTTTTCATCAGTGGTTAGACCTGCCATCTCAACACTAAACAAACAGATTAGAAATAACAAGAAAGTAAAGTAAATATATAAATCCTCACAATCTCACGTGTTTACACTCGAATGATATCACTCCACTCGTGTTTGCATTCTATTAGCTTTTACCCGATACTGTGCTCACAATCACTACCTTTTACCACTCTTGAGTTCATCCTCAATTCAAATGTGAATCACACTCAATCCAAGAATACAAAACCAAGTGTAGTCCTCAAGCTAGCATGAAGCACAACGGACCCAATAATATATATAGGGCAGGCAGAAACAAAATGCGAACAGGAATATCAATGACGAAGACTCAATCAATAATACTTAAGCTACAATAATTAGAATAAAGAAGTATAGCACAATGGAAAAAAAAATAAGCATGCAAATTCACGGTCGTATGCAATTTCAGGAGAAAATTTGGCACCTCTATAGAAATTTTGATGGAATACCCTCCACGGGCACCTAAATGATAATATGGAACAAACTAAATTCAACCAAAAAATTTCACTTTTTTACTTTTTTTTTTATAACGTCAGATGCTGATACTGTGGTTCTGATTTCAGAGGCTGATTTAGGTTTTGATTTCAGAGGCTGGTTTTCAGGGTCTGATTTTAGAGGCTACTGGTTAGGGTCTGATTTCAGAGGCTGATCAGGGTCTGAATTCAGAGGCTAAGTTTCCGTGTCTGATTTCAGAGGTTAAGTTTCAGGGTTTGATTTCAGAGTCTGAATCTGATGGTTTATTTTCTTCTTTTTTTTCACACTTCACTAGGGTTTTAGAAACAAATCACATATCCGCCAAAGAACATGCTTATTTCTTCAACATATGCTAAAGAACAGAATGTATATGACGAACTATATGAAGAACACAACAAAACCCAGATCCAGAAATAAACAAAATGAAAACAGAAATAAGATCCAACAAGAGCTGAAATGAAAATAAAAACAGAATCAAACAAAAAGTAAAGATAGGAAAATCAGACCTTGGAACCCTGAGCTCTAGATACCAAATGACAAGAAACCCACATGGATTCGAAATCCAAGCAAACCCCAAGCAACAGACAGAACCCCAAGAACTGTGAATTTGATTTTATAGGAACAAAACCCTTCCAAGGCCACAAAGAAGACCCATTAAGAACTTGCCATTGAGAACCTTTAAGATGATTCCTTGTAGTGTTTTGCTAGCAATGGAGACGCCACTAAGTTTGCCAAGGGAAATCCCTCCCTTATAAGAATTTGGCCATAGCCAAAAAGCATAAAGTTGTAATATTCTATCAAATTTGATGATTGTTTTTGAAAATGAAAAAGAAAGAAAGCTTAAATAGTGTTACAAAGAGAAACCCTAAAGGCATAAAGACAATAATGTCCCTAAAGACTAAATTACAAAAATACAAAAGTCTTCAAGTCTTCAAAGGCCTGTGAAGCTTCATTCAAAACTGATTTGGGCCAAGTGAAGTGGCTTTGGGCCCTCTCTACTCAAGCCCACATGTGTCTCTATTTGTTTGTTGCAATCGACCATAAAACTCTGAACTAATCCCACTATTGCTTCTCTGAGTCTTCTGGTCATCTGCCTCGTAATTGGCCCTTCTGGTACTTGTAATGGGTCTTTTGCTTTGTTTTCGGCCTGGATCATGTCATCCGGCCTCATTGCCGGTTCCAGATGGTGCCTCTGCAGGGTCGGATCATGTCCTTACATCTGGGTCTCCCATTAACTGTTTTGTCCATGTTGCCGGTGAAGCTGTGGGCTTGGTTGTAACTCATGTTTACGGGAATGAGGAGACTGTGGGTGAGGAGTTTTTTCCCATGGAGAGGTCTGATTTTGGTGTTAATAATGGTAATTATGGTGTAGGAATTGTTGCTAGTGAGGCAGTGACAGTGTCTGGTTATGCTTCTGTTGAACGCTTTGCCAGTGAGGAGTTGGTGTGCAATGTATGGGCTGTTTTGGCCATTTCCGTGACTGTTTATGATAGCTTATGACACTTTTTGTTGGGACTTTATGGTTGACGTCTTGTGGACTGTTGGTTTTCTAGAGAGGATGGTGGGTTGGATTCAGGAGTGTATGACTTCTACTATGTTTTCTGTGTCTATTAATGAGGAGTTGCATGGTTTTTTCTCTGGGGGCCGTGGGCTGCTACAAGGTGATCCTATGTCTTCTTATCTTTTTGTTCTGGTTATGGAAGTTCTCTCGGGCTTACTTCATAATATGGCTCATGATCGGGGTTTCAAGTTTCATTGGCGGTGTTCTAAGGACCACCTCACACATCTTTGTTTTCCGGATGACCTCATGATTTTTGGTAAGACGGATGCCTCCTCGGTCTCTCTGATCAAGGATTGTCTTTGGCAGTTTAGTTGTTTACCAGGCTTAGTCCTGAATCCAGCTAAGAGTCATCTTTTCTCCTCCGGTATCTCTCTTAACCTTAAGGGCCAACTGGTTCATGTTTTGGGTTTCCAAGAGGGTATTCTTCCAGTGCGGTATCTGGGAGTTCCTTTGATTTCTTCTAAGCTCCGGGCCTCAAATTGTGCTTCTCTTGTTGATCAAGTTGTCAGGCGTGCCAAGAGTTGGAGTAGTAAGTTTCTTTCGTATGCGGGGCGACTTCAGCTCATAAAATCTGTTTTGTTCTCCATTCAAGTTTACTGGTCTTCTCTTTTTATTCTTCCTAAGTATTTTTTTTAGGGAAATGACTCTCAGATCCTTCCCTTGGAAGGATAGTGAGCTCACTTCTTCGGGGGCGAAAGTGGCTTGGAGTAGAGATTGTTTACCTATGAAAGAGGGGGGCTTAGGGATAAAGAGATTGGACACTTGGAATAGAGCGGTAATTGTTAACCACTTATGGTTTCTTTGCTCTGGCCAGGTCTCCTCTTGGGTTCACTCTTACTTGTTGAGGAGGAGAAGCTTTTGGGAGGTGTCATGTTCTGTAGATTGTTCTTGGAGTTGGCGGAAGATCTTGGAGCTTCGTTCTTGGACCCGTCGGAGGATGAGAGTTAGGATTGGGAATGGTGAGAAGACGTTATTGTGGTTTGATTACTGGCATCCTTTTGGTCCGATTGTGGATACGTTAGGTGAGAGAGTGATTTACGAATCTGGCTTGGATATGATGGCTACAGTTGCTTCCATTATTTCTGATTCTTCTTGGCATTGGCCTCCAGCTAGATCTGCTGCCCTTATTGATTTGGCCCGGTCTCATCTATCGGATCCTTCTAGCATGCGGGAGGATGAGCTGGTTTAGGATAATGATAGTAGAGGGAGGTTTTTAGTGGATAATGCCTGCAATGCTATGCGGACAAGGGGTCCCTTGATGCGTTAGTCTCGAGTTGTTTGGTTTCAGAAGGCTATCCCACACCATTCTTTTTTGCTTTGGATGTCTATTCAGGGAGGCCTATGTACCCAGGATAGTCTGATGAGGTTCGGTATCTCTGCTTGCTCGCGTTGTATCCTCTATGGTTGCTCAGGTGAGGATATTTATCACCTTTTCCTCCAATGCAATTTCTCTTCGAGTTTATGGTGGACTGTGATGGCTATGTATGTGTTATATTTGAGATCTCATGATTGGCTTCAGACTGTTGAATGGATGTATCAGTTTACCGACGGCTCTTTGTGTCACCTTCTTGTTCGGCTATCATTTGTTGCGTCAGTTTACCATATCTGGAGGGAGAGGAATGCCCGCACCCATGATTTGGTCTCCTCGCCCTGTTTTTGTTCTTCTTAGTGATATTGTTTTTGATGTTCGAACTCGTGCTAGCTTACGGCGGAAGGTGAAACCATCTTATGACAATAAATGGCTTCACCTCTCCTGACACCTGCCCGATGACATCTTCTTTTGATCTTATTTTGCTTGTAGCCTTTCGGCTTTTCTTCTATGAGGGCCTGTCCTCTCTAGTTGTCTGGGATATGCCCATTTGCTCTTGTATAGTTTTGTTTTGGTTATTATACTTACTTTATAAAAAAAAAAGGGTTATGAAGTGTTGTTTCTGCTACGGCAATGAGTGACTCTGTTCCTGTTATAGTGACTGGTGATTCTGTGTGTGTGAGTGCTATTATTGGTGGTTCTAGGGCAGTGACAGTGCCTGTTAATGTTTCTGTTGAACGCTCTGTTGGTGAGGAGTTGGTGTGCAATGCAGGGGCTGTTTTGGCTGATTCTTGTGTTGAAGTGGGAAAAGATACTATTTTGGTGGCTGTTTCTGGGGGGCTGTTGTTGCTACGGCAGTTAGTGACTCTGTTCCTATTGTAGTGACTGGTGATGCCGTGAGCGTGAGTGCAATTGTTGGTGGTTCTGGGGCTATCTGTTAATGCTTCTATTATTAATCCTAATGCAATGAGTTAGAGTGCTCTAGATGAGCCGTTAATGCTTCTGTTGTTGCTACGACAGTTGCCGAATGTTTGAGTGTTCAAGCATCGACACGACCGGGGTTTGGGGTGATGCAGAACTCACTTGGATGTTTAAGGCCAAGCAAACCCCTCGCAACGGATAGAACCCCAAGCACCGCTAATTTGATTTTGTAGGAACCCTTCCAAGGCCATAAAGAAGACCTACAAAGAACTTGTCTTGGAGAACTCTTAAGATGATTCCTTGCAGTGTTCTGCTAGCACGGAGACGCCACCAAGGTTGCCACGCCTTAGATAAGTCAAAGCTAACACAAATGGGAATCCCTCCCTTAAGCTTGAAATTCGGCCATAGCCATTTTTCTTTGAAGAAATTCGAAATTTGTAAGTTATTATTGAAGAAGACAATGTTTACAGTATATAGGATAAGGCAAATTTACAAAAATGCCCTTCAAAAGGTAAAAAGACCAAAAGGTCCTAAAATTATCCAATGGCTACATAAAGCTAAATCCCTAAGTAGTCATTTACTAAATATTACAAATATCCCCACCAAGATCTTTATGCAAGTGGCAAAAAGATCAAAAATAAAAAGTCAACAAAAGACATAACTTTTATAATAATGCCCATTAGGTCCTTTTTGCTAACTATTTGGTTCTAATCAAATCTAACTAAATGTCTTAGCTAACTTAGTTACAAATGACCTAACTAAGTCAACAAATCAATGAAAAACCCAAAAAGTCAACAAAAGAGGCAACTTTCCTAAAATGACAAAATCATCCATGTTGCACAAAATTCTCCAAATTTCGTGGGCTTCATGTTATAATACCCAAATAATGTGTCTCAAACCCATTAAGCTTTGTGTAACTCGAATATTTGGTGTTGGACTTGATTCGGCTTCATTCGTAAAAAATGTGTTTGGTTTCTGAATTACTGGCACGTCCATCTAGTATGACTTGCAATGCTCTATTCTGTTGAGGTCAAGTCCTTTGATTATGTTGAGGTCTTGTCTTTTGATGCTCCATGCGTGGCTTGGATCATGTCATTCCCTCTCGCTTGAAAAGGATTCGACTTCGAATCTGCACCTGCATTAAAGTAAGACAAATGAGAAATATTAAACGTTGCTGACACACCATTCTCACTTGACAGTGATCCGCTCCAAGACTTGAAATGGACCTCTCCTTTCAGTTGCAGCTTAGATCTTACCTAGGAACCTCTCCTTGCGCAAATGTAGACATACCTAATCTCCGGGTTCAAATACAATGCGTTGGAAACCTATTATTCTCAACAACTCTGACTTTCTTTTCACATTCGAACTCCCAAACTTAATAATAATCAAAGATAATAAATCCATAGGAGTTAAAGAATTAAAATCATAATCAGTCTCATAAGGTGAGTAAGATTTAGAAGAATGAATGCATCTATCATATACAAACTCTTTCATTGGCAAACATTCCTCCAAAGGTTTGAAATTCATGTTAAAATTAGTATACAATTGTTTCTTTCTTAAAATATCAAGAACATGCCTTAAATGTAGAACATGCTCATATAATGGCTTATTGTACACTAAGACATCATCAAAATAGATTACTGCAAACTCCCCTATAGATGCACACAACACATAGTTATTTAATCTCATAGAAACACTAGGGACGTTGGTCAGACCAAACGATAATATTAACTTCTCATATATTCTATATTTGGTCTTAAAAGCAATCTTCCAAACATCTAACAAATTAATAGGCCTAGATATGACATGACAGTACGTTACCATGATATTGATTATAGCTCTCCAATCATCACATATGTGCCATGTTCCATCATTCTTAGGCACTATTTGGTGCTCGATTCTTCTAATGGGTAGAAGCCCACTAGGAATGCCCTCCGTCGGTACACCTCTTAATTCCTATAAAAGAGAAGAAATAGAAACTAGAAGCAAAGGGTCAGTGTTAGCAATACAAACATGGCGATCCTTCTAGACCAGAAAAAACATGACCTTTCTAGCCTTGAAAGCTCTCCTCGCTTCACCCTCACCAATGTAGAAGCTCATTTCACTCGCCTTTTTATTTCCCCCTTAGGTTCACTCACAAACCCCTTGGGAACACTCACGACCTTAGCTTTAATTTCCTTACCAGGTTCGATCACACTCCCCTCACGTGTTTTCTCCAAGGCTGTGTTTGCACTCTCTTTCTCTCTATCTCTCTCAAGTTGCAAATTGACTTGATCTTTATGGACTTGCCTCAGAGTAAGTGGGTATAAGGTAATGGGTTTTCCCTTATGCTGAAATGAATACTTATTCCTAAACCCGTCATGTATAACCTTTCTATCAAACTGCCACAACCTTCCTAAAAGAATGTGTCCTGTATGCATGTGTATAACATCACACAAAACATCATCAGTATATGGCCCAATGGTAAGGGTCAATAATACCCGCCTAGTCACCCGTACTTCTCCACAGTCATTCAACCACTGCAACTTGTAAGGCTTGGGATGCTCAAGTAATCTAATCCCAACCTCTCAACTAAAGACGTACTTGCGACATTAGTACAACTGCCCCCGTCAATGATTATACTACACCCCTTGCCATTCACACGGCATCTAGTATGGAATATATTCTCCCTCTGCAGATCACTCTCATCCTCACCAATCTGTTCACTCAAAGCACTCTTCACAACTAAGGACAAGTTATCCAGCGGGTATGCACCTTCCTCTCTGTCACTGGTATCCTCTATCGCAGGCTCATCATCCTTAACCTCAACCTCACTGTCAGTAGAATGTACCTCACCACTCTTCTTATCAATCACTAAGCTGCGCTTGTTGGGGCAGTGCGAAGCATAATGTCCCATCCCTAAACACTTGAAGCACTTGACGTGGTCTTGGGTGTTGTACCCCTCAGGTTTCGGTCTAGCCTTACTTGGTTCCAGGCCTCTTTACCCTTGGCACTTGGTTCGGCCCCTGGCTTATTAAAGCCTCCATCCCATCGATCATTAGAAACTCATTTCCCCTTCCATGCAAGAGTATTCTGAGTACCAAATCTGGATGTAGTATTCTTCTTGAGTTGCCTCTCTACCTTGATAGCCATGTGAAGCATATCTTCCAAATCAACATAATGATGCAACTCTACCATGTTGGCAATCTCTCTATTCAAGCCCCCTAGAAACCGTGCCATAGTAGCCTCTGCATCCTCCACTACATTTGCCCTGATCATGACAACCTCCATCTCAATATAGTAATCCTCTACACTCTTGGCCCCTTGATACAGATGATGTAGTTTTTGATACAACTCTCGGTAGTAATGGTTAGGTATGAATCGTTTCCTCATGAAACCTCAAAGTTCTTCACATGTCTGAACTGGCCTCTCATACTTCCTCCTTCTGTTAGTGACAATCTGATCCCACCAAATCATCGCATAATCAGTGAATTCCATGGTTGCCAGATTAATCTTATTCTCATCGGAGTAATATGACAGTTGAAAATCAACTCAATTTTCTTCTCCCATTCCAAATACACTTCAGGATAATTCTTGCCCCGGTTTGGTATCCTGATCTTTATGCTACTCAAATCACCATATCTACCAAAGAGATAAGGAGACAAAGGATCACCTTGTCGCAGACCTGGGTTCCTAAGACTTCCGCTCCTACCTCGGGTATAGCTGCTTCGGTTGAGGTGGTTAAGGATAAGAAGAGTGAATGTATTTCGGTCTCTAAGAAGAAGAAGGGTAAGGCAGCGGCTCTGGCTACTCTTTCTAAACCGAGTGGCATTGTGTTTTCGGGTGATGTCGCTGATGGGGTTTTTGTTTTGGGTGAGTGCTCTTCTAAGAGTTTGGTATCCGCTCCAACAGTTACTTCTGTACTAGGTGATACTTCTAAGGAAGTTATTGTGGAGGTTGAGGATAAGAGGGAGGAGGGTGAATGTACTCTGATTGCAACATTGCCAGTTAAGGATCTTTCTGAGGATGGTTTAGCTGAGATTCTGCTTGTTGTAGCTTTTGATTCACCCCTTCCTAATGATAATATGTTAGCTATTAAGGCTAAAGACTATGTGGAGAAAATGAAGTTGGATTATGGTAATAAGCCTAAGAAGGGCTTGTGAGGTAAGAGGAATTAGAAACGACAATCTCCGAGAGGGGGTAGACGGCGATGATCTACTTGGGTAGGTTTCTCATCTTCTTCCTATTTAATGATTTTTGGTTGTTGGAATACCCAGGGGTCTCAATGACCCTATGAAACAAGCTGAAGTTAGGAGGTTTTTTCGTGATGAGAAACTTTTTTTTGTGTGGTTTAGTTGAAACTAAGGTGAAGGATATTAATTTTATGAGTGTTTCCAGAGCTATTAATCCTTCGTGGAAGTTTTTTTTCCATTCTTATATTCTCCTTGCTGGAATCCTAGCGATGTTGATGTGAGCATTATTCGTTCTTCTTCTCAAGCTATACACTGTTGTGTGTCTCATGTTTCTGTTTTTTGGAGTTATGTGGTTTTTGTGGTTTATGGTGAGTTTGATTATAAGAAGCGTCGGGAGCTTTGGGATGGTTTGATTACTTATGGTAGTGATTTTGATGCTTCTCCGTGGTTAGTTATGGGGGACTTCAACGCTATCAGTTATCCTCTCGAGCATAGTGGTGGCTCTTTATTGTGGCCGTCTTGGAAAGATGATTTGGGTTGCTGCTTGGGTCAGGCTGATTTGGATGATCTTCAGTTTTCTGGCTGTTGTCTTACGTGGTTTAATAAGCAGGTTCATTCTCCTATTTAGCGGAAGCTTGATCGTATTGTCGCTAATTCCTTTTGGGAAGCTTAACCACTCTAGCTAACGGGAGGTCATACCAACAGGTTATACCAGCTAACGGTGTGGTTGTTGATGCTAAGGTAGCAAGTGAGGCAGTTAATGTTACTGGTTTGAAGACAGTTTCTTGTGCTCTTGGTCAAGCTGGTCCTTCCTCGATAGTGGGAGATAATGTGGAGGGGTAATGTTGGTAAGGTTTCTGGTAGGAGATGCACTATTCTTCCCAAGTATTCTTGCTTGGGTGCACATGGCAATGTGAACCATGCACCTACCACAGTTGTTGAGTGTTTGATTGGTCAAGTACCGAAACTTCCAGGGTTGGGGGGCAATGGATCTATATGTACTCAGAGTTATGCTAATGTGTTGAATGGTCCCAACTGAGTAGATCCTCTTGATTCGGTAGCCATGTATACCTCATTACTCTATTTTCAACCGAATATTATCGACGAAAGGGTTAAAGTGTGCCCTCCTTTAGAGGTTGCTGAAGAGGGAAGTGTGTTTTGGCGTAACACATTAGTTGGATATTTTATGGGTAAAAGACGTCCATTTCAAATTGTCAACTCTATTCCGCACAAGTAACTGGGGAGGCTTGGTTTGCAGGAGGTTTTAACCTCATGTAGCAGTCTATTTTATGGCTTCTTTTTGTTTAAATTTGATAGTTTTCAAGAAGCTTGTGCGGTGTTGGATAGAACCCCATGGCATATGGCTAATAGACTGCTGGTTCTCAAACTTTGGCAACCGGGTTTATCTTTGACCAAGGAGGACCTCTTTAAGGTTCCGATGTGGGTTAGACTTTTTAATCTGCCTTTTGAGTTTTTGACGGCTAATGGACTTAGTTATGTGGCCAGTGCAGTTGGTAAACCTCTCAATGCTGACCATATTACCCTTTCTAGGAAACGACTCAGTTTCGCTCGAGTATGTGTTGAAATTGATACTTATTCTTCCTAAGTCTGTTATTAGGAAGGTGGAGACGATTCTCCGTTCTTTCCTTTGGAAGGGTAGTGAGCTCTCTTCTTCTGGAGCGAGAGTGGCTTGGAGTAGAGTTTGTTTACCTCTAAAGGAGGGGGGGTTGGGGATTAAGAGATTGGATACTTGGAATAGAGCGTCTATTGTTAAGCACATTTAGTTTCTTTGTTCTGGCCAGATTTCTTCTTGGTCAAATTGGGTTCAGTCTTATTTGTTGAGGGGGAGAAGTTTTTGGGAGGTGCCTTGTCCTACAGATTGTTCTTGGAGTTGGCGTAAGATTTTGGAACTTCGTTCTTAGTCCCGGCGGCGGATGAGAGTTAGGATTGGGAATGGTGTGGAGACTTTATTGTGGTTTGATTTTTGGCATCCTATGGGTCCGATTGTGGATTCGTTGGGTGAGAGAGTGATTTATGACTCTGGCTTGGATAGGATGGCTACAGTTGCTTCCATTATTTCTGATTCTTCTTGGCAATGGCCCCTTTCTAGGTCTGCCGCCCTTGTTGATTTGGCTCGGACCCATATTCCGAATCCTTCTAGTAGTATGAGGGAGGATGAGTTGGTTTGGGAGGATGATAGTAGAGGGAGATTTTCAGTGGATAGTGCCTGGAATGCTATGTGGGCAAGGGAAACCTTTTTGCATTGGTCTCGAGTTATTTGGTTCCGTAAGGCCATTCCCCGCCATTCCTTTTTGCTTTGGATGTCGATTCAGGGAGGCCTTTGTACTCAGGATAGTTTGATGAGGTTCGGTATCTCTACTTGCTCGCGATGTGTTCTCTGTGGTTGTTCAAGTGAGGATATTGATCATTTTTTCTTCTAGTATATCTTCTCTTCGAAGGTCTGGTCGGCTGTGCTGGCTATGTGTGGGTTAGATTGGAGTTGCCGAGATTGGCCTCAGACTGTTGAGTGGATGTGTCAGTTTTCTTGCGCCTCTTTATGTCATCTCCTTGTTCAGCTGTCTTTTACTGCATCAGTTTACCATATTTGGAGGGTAAGGAATGCTCGTACTCATGATGTGCCTTTTCGACCTATTTCTGTTCTGCTTAGTGATATTGTTTTTGATAGTCAGAATCGTGCTAGCTTTTTACGAAAGATGAATCCATCTTATGACAATAAATGGCTTCACCTATCCTGGCACTTGCCCGATGACATCTTCTGTTGATCTTTTTTTGCTTGTAGCCTTTCGGATTTTCTTCAAGGAGGGCTTGTCCTCTCTAGTTGTCTGGGGTATGCCCCTTTGCGCTTGTATAGTTTTCTTTGGTTAATACACTTACTTTATCCAAAAAAAAAAATTGATGCGCGGAACCCCCTTGTCGAGGAGATTGATTTCCAGTGTCCTAATGGTACTTGGGCACAAGTAAGGGTTGAGTTTGAGTGGGTTCTTGTGAAATGTACTACTTGTGAAGTTTTTGGCCATTCATTGAATTCCTGTCCTATGAAGGCTCCTAGTAAGGAGGATAGCAAGCCTTCTCAGTCCTGGGTTCCTAAGTCCTCTACTCCTGCTACGGGTATAGTTGTTACGGCTGAGGCGGATGAGGATAAGGAGGGTGCTTGGATTTCGGTCTCTAACAAGAAGAGAGGTAAGGGAGCGGCTTTGACCACTCCCGTTAGCTCGAGTGGTGGTGTGATTCAGGATGTTACCGCTGACAGGGTTCTTATTTTGGGTGAGTGCTCTACTAAGAGTTATGAACAGGCTCCGGTAGTTCCTTTTTTGCTTGTTGATTCGTCTGAGGCAGTTATTATGGAGGCTGAGGGTAAGAGGGAGAAAGGCGAATGTTCTCATATTTCTTCACTGCATGTCAAGGATCTTGATACGAAACCGGATACGAAAAGACGAAATCCGATCCAAGATCCCGTAGACCCCCAAAGAACCTGTCCTTGAAAACCCTTGGAGATAGCCTTAGATGAATTTTGCCAGCAAATCGGACGCCACAAAGGATGCCAACCCTTTGATAAGTCTTTGTTCAATCACTGAACGATGATAAAATTTTCTCAATCTCAAGAAAAAGTTACTATTCACGCACAAATAATAGGGTCCTTCATTAAGAGTTGTTTTTGAGTTTAAATAGTAACATACTCAAACCCTAAGAGAGCTAAAAAGACTAATATAGCCATAAACTACCCATTATCAACTAAAAGCCCATAATTCCTAATTTCTAGCCCATTTTGAACCCATAACTAAATAAAATAAACTAACCCAAATAATAAATAAAAACGGTAATCCCTGTTGGTTCCATACATGCAAATAAATAATAAATAAGCCTAAACAAACGAAATCGATCCATGCTGCTAGGATCACATCATTCTCCCTCTCTTGAAAAGGATTCTTCCTCGAATCCGTGCCCGGATCATAGATAGTAATGATAAAATCAATTGGACGATTATTCTGGAACAATGAAAAATCACATGGAAGAAAAGTGTCAATGTTAGTACAATAATGCTTGTGTATTGTTCCATCTTGCCCATACTCTTCCGCAATATCTAATTTTATTTCACCCACTGTCCCAATGAGATTCCTAATTAAGTTCACACTCTCATTCTCATTCACAACAAATTCTACATGTTTAACACTCACAAAACTCTCACACGTATTTACCCATGTGTTTCCCGGCTCACTACTCTCATTTGGATGCTCAACACTCTCAACACATTTGACTACACATGTAATTGCATCAATACAATTAGCCATGTATTGAGCTTCAAATTTATCATCACCAGCAACAGCTACGTCATCCACCTCAGCAATAGCAACACCTTCGCATCACACTCACTCATCACTACTTGCTTACTCACTACCATGCTCATATTTTCTTCTTTGACATTAACAATATCACTAGAAAGTTTATTTGCTAAGCACTCGACAACTCTTTCTTTTTTCCTCTTTTCAACCTCACTTCTCCTCTTCATTATTAATTGATCTTTATAGGCTTGTTGTGGTGTTAAAAGAGAAAGAATCACTGACCTCCGCTCCGTGACATAAATGTACCTACTCCTCTCAACATGATGCCACACTTGCCTATCATACTTCCATGACCCACCCAACAATACGTGACAATCAAACATAGGCACCACATCACATAATACTTCATCATGAAACCTCCTAGTAGTAAAGGCAACCATGACTTGATACTCCACCTTAACCTCATCACAATTAGGCAAACCTCGCAACATATAAGGCTTAGGATGGTTTCGCAATGACAACCTCAATTTCTCCACGAGGCTGGTACTAACTAAATTAGCCCACTGTTCCCCATCAATAATCACACTGCACACCTCATCTTTCACAAATACTCTAGTACGAGAGATATTATCTCTTGGTTGCCCCATAATATCAACCAATGCACTTGGCATCTTGACAAAAACAAACTCAAGAAGGAAGAAAAGACAAAAAAAAATGACAAAGACAAATACAAGATAAAAATAAGACTAAAAAAACCACATGAGACTCGAAACAAAACACAAAAAAATCAAATTCAAATTCAGTGACAAATTCAACCAAAAATTTTCTTTTCGATTAAGGAACACTAAGACAATCCCTAGCACAACTTAACACACAAGATAATTGATCGAACTTTATTGACCAGATCTGATTTTTTTTTTTAACAACATCAACAACTTATTAACAAGTTCTCATGTAAAAAGGTCAAAAAGCAAACAAACCCTACTGCCTACTGATCTGCACTAGCCAATGAAGGAAATTTTTTTTTTAACTGACAAACGCAATTCCAGAAAACATTTTTTTTTTTGTTCACAGCCTCACAAGCGTGAACTTACTTAACTTTTTTTTTTTTTTTGGTTACAGACTGCAAATTTTTTTTTTTGAACCAAACAACCCAACTAACAAAGTAAAGATTAATGGTCAACAGTCACTGCAATTTTAAACAAGCTAATGGATAGGTGTCAGGCGTCAACAGCAAATTTCCTCTTTTCTTTTCTTTTCTTTTTTTCTTGATTGACAAACGAAAGTGCAAAATTTTTTTTTTTTTTTTTTTTTTTGGGACAGAACGCTAACAGAAAACAAAAGGAAAGAAAAAAAATTGACAAACGTACAGAAACAAAGAAGAAACGGAAAAAGAAAGAAAAAAAAAAGAAAAAAAATAGAGATAAATAATTAAAAGTCAAACCTGAAATCTGGCTCTGATAACCAATTGATACGAAACTGGATACGAAAAGACGAAATCCGATCCAAGATCCCGTAGACCCCCAAAGAACCTGTCCTTGAAAACCTTTGGAGATAGCCTTAGATGAATTTTGCCAGCAAATCGGACGCCACAAAGGATGCCAACCCTTTGATAAGTCTTTGTTCAATCACTGAACGATGATAAAATTTTCTCAATCTCAAGAAAAAGTTACTATTCACGCACAAATAATAGGGTCCTTCATTAAGAGTTGTTTTTGAGTTTAAATAGTAACATACTCAAACCCTAAGAGAGCTAAAAAGACTAATATAGCCATAAACTACCCATTATCAACTAAAAGCCCATAATTCCTAATTTCTAGCCCATTTTGAACCCATAACTAAATAAAATAAACTAACCCAAATAATAAATAAAAACGGTAATCCCTGTTGGTTCCATACATGCAAATAAATAAGGTAAATGATGTTAATTTTATGAGTGTCTCTCATGCAATTAATCCTTCGTGGAAGTTTTTTTGCCATTTTGACATTCTTCCATTTGGCCATATTTGGGTTTGTTGGAATCATAATGACATTGATTTAGCATTATTCGTTCTTCGTCTCAAGCTATACATTATCGTGTGTCTCATATTTCTGGTTTGTGGAGCTGTGTGGTCACTTTGGTTTATGGTGAGTGTGATTACGAGGAGCGTCAGGAGCAACGGGCCGACCTGATTACTAGTGGTAGTTATTTTGATGATTCTCTGTGGCTAGTTTTGGGGGATTTCAACGCCATTCACACTTCGGTTGAGCATAGTGGTGGTTATGTGTCGTGGCCATCTTGGAAAGATGATTTGGGCTACTGTTTGGGTTAGACTGGTTTGGATGATCTACAATTTTCTGGCTGTCGTTTTACGTGGTTTAATAAGCAGATTTAGTCTCATATTTGGCGTAAGCTGATCGTGTCCTTGCTAACTCTTCTCGGGAGTGTCTTTTCCCGGGTTTTGCTGCCCAGTTTCTTCCTCGGATTTTAGATCACTCTCCTATAGTTGTTAAGCTTTCTGAGCTCCCGAAAAGGAAAATTCCTCTCAAATTCTTTAATTTTTGGGCTGATCATCATGATTTCCTCTCTATTGTGACCAGGGCTTGGGATATTGATGTTCGTGGTACTCTGATGTTCCGTTTGTGTAGTAAGCTGAAGAGTGCTAAGATGGCCTTGAAGAAGTTTAATGCAGAGAACTTCTCTAATCTTTCGGGTAGGGTTTTGGAGATTAAAAGGGAGCTGGATAGGGTGCAGTGTGCTTTACAGGATTGCCCTAGTGACTCTGCTTTGTTAGCTGAAGAAGCAAGACTTTCTTTATGGTATGGTGATTTGAGACGGGCCGAGGAGGGCTTCAATAGAAAGAAATATCGTGTTCAATGGCTCAACCTTGGGGATCAGAACTCGAAATTCTTCTTTACTGCTATGAAGAGTATTCATTGTCGTAGTAAAATCACTTCTGTTACTAAGGAGGATGGGACTCGTGTGGAGGATGAGGTCTTGATTAGGGAGGAGATTGTATCTTTTTATGAGACTCTTTTGGGGCCCCAGCCTTGTCAGAAGGATATTGATAGTGATGTTCTCAATTCTGCCATTACTTAGCATGTATCTGCTGAGTAGAGGGAGACTCTTGCCCGGGAGGTTTCGTATGAGGAGATTAAGTCTGTCTTATTTTCTCTGAAAGACAATAAGGCTTCTGGCCCAGATGGGTTTAATTCGGGTTTCTTTAAGAAGACTTGGAGTATTGTGGGGGATGATGTCCTTTGTGCTATTCACTATTTCTTTTCTTCTAGGCATCTCTTGAGGCAGGACGTCTATTGCTATAATCCCTAAGATCCCCAACCCTTCCCAGGTTAAGGACTTTCAGCCTATTTCTTGCTGTAACACTATTTACAAGTGTATTGCCAAGCTTATTGCGAATCGGATCAAGATTTTTCTTCCTTCTGTGATCAGTCCTAATCAATCTACTTTTGTTTTGGGTCGGTGTATTAGCGACAACATTTTTTTGTGCCAAGAATTGGTTCGGAATTATCATCGGAAAGGAGGTACCCCGAGATGAGCTCTTAAGATTGACTTGATGAAAGCTTATGACACTGTTTGTTGGGATTTTATGGTTGAGGACTTGCGGACTGTTGGTTTTCCAGAGAGGATGGTGGGTTGGATTCAGGAGTGTATGACTTCTATTATGTTTTCTGTGTCTATCAATGGGGAGTTGCATGGTTTTTTCTCCGGGGGCCGTGGGCTGCTACAGGGTGATCCTATGTCTCCTTATCTTTTTGTTCTAGCTATGGAAGTTCTCTTGGGCTTACTTCATAATATGGCTCATGATCGAGGTTTCAAGTTCCATTGGCGGTGTTCAATAGACCGCCTCACACATCTTTGTTTTGCGGATGACCTTATGACTTTTTGTAAGGCGGATGCCTCCTCGGTCTCTCTGATTAAGGATTGTCTTTGGCAGTTTAGTAGTTTATCAGGCTTAGTCCCGAATCCAGCTAAAAGTCATTTTTTCTCCTCCTGGTATCTCTATTATCCTTCAGGGCCAGCTGCTTCATGTTTTGGGTTTCTAAAAGGGTATTCTTCCAGTGTGATATCAGGGAGTTCCTTTGATTTCTTCTAAGCTCCGGGCCTCAGATTGTGCTTCCCTTGTTGATCGTATTGTTAGGCGTGCCAAGAGTTGGAGTAGTAAGTTTCTTTCGAATGCGGGGCGACTTCAGCCCATAAAATCTATTTTGTTCGCCATTCAGGTTTATTGGTCTTCTTTATTTAATCTTCCTAAGTCTGTTATTAGAAAGGTGGAGACGATTCTCATATCCTTCCTTTGGAAAGGTAGTGAGCTCACTTCTTCGGGGGCGAAAGTGGCTTGGAGTAGAGTTTGTTTACCCCGGAAAGAGGGGGGTTTAGGGATCAAGAGATTAGACACTTGGAATAGAGCTGCAATTGTTAAGTATTTATGGTTTCTTTGCTCTGGCCATGTTTCCTCTTGGTCGAATTGGGTTCAGTCTTACTCGTTGAGGGGGAGAAGCTTTTGGGAGGTGTCATGTCCTACAGATTGCTCTTGGAGTTGGTGGAAGATCTTGGAGCTTCGTTCATGGTCCTGTCGGAGGATGAGAGTTAGGATTGGGAATGGTGAGAAGACATTATTGTGGTTTGATTACTGATATCCTCTTGGTCCGATTGTGGATACGTTGGGTGAGAGAGTGATTTACAACTCTGGCTTGGATAGGATGGCTACAATTGCTTCCATTATTTCTGATTCTTCTTGGCGTTGGCCTCCTGCTAGATCTGCTGCCCTTGTTGATTTGGTCTAGACTCAGCTATCGGATCCTTCTAGTATGATGGAGGATGACAGAATAGGGAGGTTTTCAGTGGATAGTGCCTGGAATGCTATGCAGACAAGGGGTCCATTGATGCATTGGTATCGAGTTGTTTGGTTTCGAAAGGTTGTCCCCCGTCATTCTCTTCTGCTTTGGATGTCTATTCAGGGAGGCCTTTGTACCTAGGATAGTCTGATGAGGTTCGGTATCTCTGCTTACTCGCATTGTATCCTCTATGATTGCTCAGGTGAGGATATTGATCACTTTTTCTTCCAATACTATTTCTCTTCAAGCGTCTGGTCAACTGTGCTGGCTATGTGTGGGTTAGATTGGAGATCTCGTGATTGGCTTCAGACTGTTGAGTGGATGTATCAGTTTACCAACGGCTCTCTGCGTCATCTTCTTGTTCGGTTTTCGTTTGCTGCGTCAGTTTACCATAAATGGAGGGAGAGGAACGCCTGCACCCATGAAGGGCCTCCTCGCCCTATTTTTGTTCTTCTTAGTGATATTGTTTTTGATGTTCGGACTCGTGCTAGCTTATTGCGGAAGGTGAAACCATCTTATGACAATAAATGGCTTCACCTCTCCTGGCACTTGCCCGATGACATCTTCTCTTCATCTTTTTTTGCTTGTAGCCTTTCGGCTTTTCTTCTATGACGGCTTGTCCTCTCTAGTTGACTGGGGTATGCCCCTTTGCTCTTGTATGGTTTTGTTTTGGCTAATATACTTACTTTATCCAAAAAAAAATTCCTTTTGGGAGTGTCTCTTCTCGGGTTCGGTTGCTAGGTTTCTTCCCCCTGGGATTTCGGACCACTCTTCTATGGTTGTTAAGCTTAATGAGCTCCCAAAGAGGAAAACTCCTTCCAAATTCTTTGATTTTTGGGCTGATCATCCTGATTTCCTTTCTGTTGTGGTTAGAGCTTGAGATATTGATGTTTGTGGTACCCCAATGTTCCGCTTGTGTCGTAAGTTGAAAAGTATGAAGTTGGCTCTAAAGAAGTTTAATGTTGAGTACTTTTCTAATCTCTCGAGTAGGGTCTTGGAGGTTATGAGGGAGTTGGATAGGGTGCAGTGTGCTTTGTAGGATAACCCTAGTGACTTGGCTTTGTTAATAGAATAGGCGAGACTTTCGTTACGGTAAGGTGACGTTAGTAGGGATGATGAGGGTTTAATAGACAGAAATCTCGTGTTCAATGGCTCAACCTTGGGGATCAGAACTCGAAATTCTTTTTCCATGCGATAAAGAATCATCATTGTCGCAATAAGTTTACTTTTGTTTCTATGGAGGATGAGACTCGTTTAGAGGATGATGTTTTGGTCAGGGAGGAGATTGTATCTTTTTACGAGACTCTTTTGGGGCCCCAACCTTGTTTGTAGGATATGGATAGGGATATTCTCCATTCCGCTATTACTAAGCATGTGTCTGTTGAGCAGAGGGAAAGTCTTTCCCAGTAGGCTTCTTATGAGGAGATTAAGTATGTCTTATTCTCTCTGATGGATAATAAGGTTTCTAGTCCAGAAGGGTTTAATTCGGGTTTCATTAAGAAGGCTTGGAGTATTGTGGGGGATGATGTACTTTATGTTATTTATACATTCTTTTGTTCGGGGTGGCTCTTGAAGCTGGTTAATGCGACGTCTATTGCTCTGATCCCGAAGATCTCCAACCCTTCCCAGGTTAAGGACTTTCGACCTATTTCTTGCTGTAACACTATTTACAAGTGTATTGCCAAGCTTATTGGGAATAGGATTAAGATTGTTCTTCCTCCAGTGGTAGTCCTAATCAATCTGCTTTTGTTGCGGGTCGGTGTATTAGCGACAACATATTATTGTTCCATGAATTGGTTATGAATTATCATCGGAGAGGTGGGACCTCGAGACGTGCCCTTAAGATTGATTTGATGAAAGCTTATGATATTGTTCGTTGGGATTTTATGGTTGAGGTTTTGCAGACTATTAGTTTTCTTGACAGGATGGTGGGTTGGATTCAAAAGTGTATGACTTCTACTATATTTTCTATGTCTACTAATGAGGAGCTGCATGGCTTTTTCTCTGGGGGCCGTGGTCTGCGACAAGGTGATCCTACAAAGAACTTGTCTTTGAGGACCCTTAAGATGATCCCTTGAAGTGTTCTGCTAGCACGGAGACGCCACTAAGGTTGCCATGCCTTAGATAAGTCGATTGCATGAGATAAGGGGAATCCCTCCCTTAAGCAATTTAAGCAATAGCCAAGACTTCAAAATGAAGATGAAATTCGAAATTTGGTGATTTTTTTTCATTAAGAAATAAATGTTACAATATATAGTACAATAAAAGAAAACCCTAATAGTGCAAAAGACCAAAACACCCTAAATTGCTAACTTATGGCTAATTAAAAGCTATGCCCTTAATGGTCATTTAACAACCTAGACAACTTTCCAAGAAAGTCAAAAGTAATAGAAACTTAATCAAAAACTTTGCCAAGAAATTCAATAACGGAAAAACAACAAAATCACAAAAATCCAACAAAGGTGCCTATTAAGTCAACAAATGTGACAATTGTTCCCAAAATGTCTAAAGTTGTCTCCTTGCACCAAAAGCTCCTAAATTTCGTGGCCTTCATGTAACTAGGCCCAAATTATGTGTCTCAAGCCCATTAAGTCTTGTCTTGGCCGAATTTTTAGTGTCGGACTCGATT
Source organism: Zanthoxylum bungeanum (assembly GCA_019454045.1). Taxonomy (NCBI): domain Eukaryota; kingdom Viridiplantae; phylum Streptophyta; class Magnoliopsida; order Sapindales; family Rutaceae; genus Zanthoxylum; species Zanthoxylum bungeanum. The sequence continues at coordinate 36,280 of SKCR01041909.1, read as the reverse complement.
CACAAAACTGCTTCTATATTGGACTTGCGTCATTCTCATATATTTCAATCCGGTTCTTTAGGTTTGAAAGTTGTCTTGGACTTGAAGATTGAATACAAATTAACCACAATAAGCCTAATTGAACTCTGTCGTCGAGGACCCTCTGGTGGGTACCCTGGATCATATCATTCTCCCTCTCTTGAAATGGATTCGTCCTCGAATCCGAACCCGGATCATAGATAGTTATGACAAAATAAATTGAATGATGATCTTGGAGTATAAATGAATCATACTTGACCACGTGCACCTGCAATGAAGAAACATAAATAGTAGAGAATGCGTTAGGTAAAAACATCGCTACCACATCGACTTCATTTTCACTCGCTCGCATGGCTTCATCATCACCCATGGCCACTATCTCAACCTTACTTGCAAAGACCTCACACAAATGCTCAGCTTCACTATGTTTTTCAACCTCAAAGCACAATGTCTCACAAGTGTTTACTCCCTCAATGCTCACGGTCTCACAAGCATTTCCACTCACCATGTAACTCACAACAACACACTCATAACTCTTGGCCTCACAAGCATTCTCACCGAATTTAGCCTCGCTAATGATCTTACTCTCATTAAAACCCTTAGTCACTACTTCATTTTGTTGTCGTACACTTTCCTTTACAACAAATTCTTCAACTATTTCATTACCCATGTCGTTCTCTGATGGCTCCACAGAACATACTTTATCAACATTACCATGTCTCTCACTACTCGTACTCCTCTGAAAATACAACACATCATCATATGCCTGCTGTGGTGTTAAAGGAATGATAGTAATGACTTTCCCACCATATTTGACCTTATATCTATCTTGTCCATATCATAATTACCTTGTTAAACTTATACCAAGGCTTGCCCAATGATATATGTGTAGTACTCATAGGAACTACGTCACACACTACCTCATCAATATATTTTTCCCCAATAGCAAAACTAACCACAACTCTATGAATAACCTCAACCTTGCCAAATTCACTTATCCACAAGTAAGGTTTATCCATAGGTATTAATAGTAATCCCAACTTTTCCACTAGTGTAGTACTAGCAAAATTAGTAGGATCTTTTCTGCTAATGATCATACCACACGCTCTAGAGTTGATGCGGCATCTCGTACGAAAGACGAAGACCAAATTATTTTGAAAACTTCTATCCATGGTCTCAAATTCTCTTTCCATCTCAAAACACAATAAAAACTAAATCAAAAACACAAAGTAAAGATAGAAAAATCAGACCTTGGAACCCTAAGCTCTGATACCAAATGACGCGGAACTCACTTGGAGGATTAGGCCAAGCAAACCCCTCGCAACAGACAGAACCCCAAGAACCGCGAATTTAATTTTGTAGGAACAAAACCCTTCCAAGGCCACAAAGAACTTGTCTTTGAGGACCCTTAAGATGATTCCTTGAAGTGTTCTGCTAGCACGGAGACGCCACTAAGGTTTCCATGCCTTAGATAAGTCGATTGCATGAGATAAGTGGAATCCCTCCCTTAAGTAATTTAAGCAATAGCCAAGACTTCAAAATGAAGATGAAATTCGAAATTTGGTGATTTTTTTTCATTAAGAAATAAATGTTACAATATATAGTACAATAAAAGAAAACCATAATAGTGCAAAAGACCAAAACACCCTAAATTGCTAACTTATGGCTAATTAAAAGCTATGCCCTTAATGGTCATTTAACAACCTAGACAACTTTCCAAGAAAGTCAAAAGTAATAGAAACTTAATCAAAAACTTTGCCAAGAAATTCAATAAAGGAAAAACAATAAAATCACAAAAATCCAACAAAGGTGCCTAATAAGTCAACAAATTGACAATTATTCCCAAAATGTCTAAGTTGTCTCCTTACACCACAAAGCTCCTAAATTTCGTGGCCTTCATGTAACTAGGCCCAAATTATGTGTCTCAAGCCCATTAAGTCTTGTCTTGGCCAAATTTTTAGTGTCGGACTCGATTCGGCAAAACTGCTTCTATATTGGGCTTGCGTCATTCTCATCTATTTCAATCCGGTTCTTTAGGTTTGAAAGTTGTCTTGGACTTGAAGATTGAATACAAATTAACCCACAATAAGCCTAATTGAACTCTGTCGTTGAGGACCCTCTGGTGGGTACCCTGGATCATATCACCATGTCTCATCTTGGTCGAATTGGGTTCACTCTTACTTGTTGAGGGGGAGAAGCTTTTGGGAGGTGTCATGTTTTGTAGATTGTTCTTGGAGTTGGCGGAAGATCTTGGAGCTTCGTTCTTGGACCCGTCGGAGGATTAGAGTTTGGATTGGAAATTGTGAGAAGACGTTATTGTGGTTTGATTACTGGCATCCTTTTGGTTCGATTATGGATACGTTGGGTGAGAGAGTGATTTACGACTCTGGCTTGGATATGATGGCTACAGTTGCTTCCATTATTTCTGATTCTTCTTGGCATTGGCCTCCAGCTAGATCTGCTGCCCTTGTTGATTTGGCCTGGTCTCATCTATCGGATAATTCTAGCATGAGGGAGGATGAGCTAGTTTAGGATGATGACAATAGAGAGAGGTTTTCAATGGATAATGCCTGGAATGTTATGCGGACAATGGGTCCCTTGATGCGTTGGTCTCAAGTTGTTTTGTTTCAGAAGGCTATCCCACGCCATTCTTTTTTGCTTTGGATGTCTATTCATGGAGGCCTATGCACCCAGGATAGTCTGATGAGGTTCGGTATCTCTGATTGCTAGCGTTGTATCCTCTATGGTTGCTCAGGTGAGGATATTGATCACCTTTTTCCTCCAATGCAATTTCTCTTCGAGCTTATGGTCGACTGTGTTGGCTATGTGTGGGTTATATTGGAGATCTCGTGATTGGCTTCAAACTGTTGAGTGGATGTATCAGTTTATCGACGGCTCTTTGAATCATCCTTCTTGTTCGGCTGTCATTTGTTGCGTCAGTTTACCATATCTGGAGGGAGAGGAATGCCCACACCCATGATTTCCATGATTTGGCCTCCTCACCCTGTTTTTGTTCTTCTTAGTGATATTGTTTTTGATGTTCGAACTCGTGCTAGCTTACGGGGGAAGATGAAACCATCTTATGACAATAAATGGCTTCACCTCTCCTGGCACCTGCCCGATGACATCTTCTTTTGATCTTATTTTGCTTGTAGCCTTTCGACTTTTCTTCTAGGAGGGCCTGTCCTCTCTAGTTGTCTGGGGTATGCCCCTTTGCTCTTGTATAGTTTTGTTTTGGTTATTATACTTACTTTATCCAAAAAAAGGTTATAAGGGGGTTGTTTTTGCTACGGTAGTGAGTGACTCTGTTCCTATTGTAGTGACTGGTTATGCCGTGTGTGTGAGTGCTATTGTTGGTGGTTCTGAGGCAGTGACAGTGCCTGTTAATGTTTCTGTTGAACGCTCTGCTTGTGAGGAGTTGGTGTGCAATGCAGGGGCTGTTTTGGCCGATTCTTGTGTTGAAGTGGGACAAGATACTGTTTCGGTGGCTGTTTCTGGGGGCTGTTGTTGCTACGGCAGTTAGTGACTCTATTCCTATTGTAGTGACTGGTGATGCCGTGAGCGTGAGTGCAATTGTTGGTGGTTCTGGGGCTATGACAGTGTCTGTTAATGCTTCTATTATTAATCCTAATGCGGTGAGTTAGAGTGCTCTAGATGACGCCGTTAATGCTTCTGTTATTGGTACGGCAGTTGCCGAATGTTTGAGTGTTCAAGAATCGACACGATCGGGGTTTGGGGGTGATGCAGAACTCATTTGGATGTTTAAGGCTAAGCAAACCCCTCGCAACGGATAGAACCCCAAGCACCGCTAATTTGATTTTGTAGGAACCCTTCCAAGGCCATAAAGAAGACCTATAAAGAACTTGTCTTGGAGAACCCTTTAGATGATTCCTTACAATGTTTTGCTAGCACGAAGACGCCACGAAGGTTGCCACGTCTTAGATAAGTCAAAGATAAAACAAAGGGGAATCCCTCCCTCAAGCTTGAAATTCGGCCATAGCCATTTTTCTTTGAAGAAATTCGAAATTTGTAAGTTATTATTGAAGAAGACAAAGTTTACAATATTTAGGATAAGGCAAATTTACAAAAATGCCCTTCAAAAGGTAAAAAGACCAAAAGGTCCTAAAACTATCCAATGGCTACATAAAGCTAAAGCCCTAAGTAGTCATTTATTAAGTATTACAAATATCCCCACCAAGATATTTATGCAAGTGGCAAAAAGATCAAAAATAAAAAGTCAACAAAAGACATAACTTTTATAATAATGCCCATTAGGTCCTTTTTGCTAACTATTTGGTTCTAATCAAATCTAACTAAATGTCTTAGCTAACTTAGTTACAAATGACCTAAATCGACTTATCTAAGTTTGGCAAACTTAGTGGCGTCTCCATTGCTAGCAAAACACTACAAGGATTCATCTTAAGGGCAAGTTCTTTGTGGCCTTGGAAGGGTTTTGTTCTTTCAAAATCAAATTCGCAGTTCTTGGGGTTCTGTCTGTTGCTTGGGGTTTGCTTGGATTTCGAATCCAAGTGTGTTTCTTGTCATTTGGTATCTATAGCTCAGGGTTCCAAGGTCTGATTTTTCCTATCTTTTCTTTTTGTTTGATTCTGTTTTTATTTTCGTTCTTGTTGGATCTTGTTTCTGTTTCGTTTTGTTTATTTCTGGATCTGATTTTGATGTGTTTTGCATATCAGTTCATCTTTATCATTTTCCAGTTCTGGGTTTTTATTCTGTTCTTCATATCAGTTCGTCATATACTTTCTGTTCTTTAGCATATGTTGAAGAAATAAACATGTTCTTTGGCCACTGTGTGATTTGTTTCTAAAACCCTAGTGAAGTTTGAAATCAGACCCTGAAACTTAGCCTTTGAATCCAGACCCTGAAATCAGACTCTAAGAACTTAGCCTTTGAAATCTGACTCTGAATTCAGACCCTGAAACTCAACCTCTGAAATCAGACTCTAAACTTAGCATTTGAAATCTGACTCTGAAATCAGACCCTGAAACTTAGTCTCTGAAATCAGACCCTGAACTCTCGACGATTCCCGTCTTAGATCGTCATGAGCCTTAATCTCTTTTGGTCTTCTACCAAATCGATAACACTATTTTTCCATCTTCTCTACCCTCTTACTTTTGTTTTGGCTCTTCTCATTTCTACCTTCGTTCCCTTCTTCCCCTTGTTTCCCGTATTCCCCCAATGTCTCTGTCAGGTTTACCTGTGGTGGGGCCGCGCCTCCCTGGAGTTGGCCGCAAAGGCTATTAGGGTTGTCTCTCGTGATTCTTTGGCCTCTACAACCTCGCCTCTTGTGGATCTTGGTTTAGGTCATTTGGAAACTGTGATGGGTCTTGCGAGCTCTTCTATGGTCTGCTCGCTGGTGCCGGCGTCTGTGACCAGTCCCAAGCCTTCTTCTTTATCTGCTGGTGTCGCTCCTCCTGCTTCTGGCTCTTTGGTTTTGGCCTCTGCATCTGGTAGCCTTGTTTATTGGTCTGGGTATGGCGTACCCTCTAGATTGTTAGCGTTTGTGGTTCTGGTTACTTTGTGGGTAAAAGACTTCCTTTTCAAACTGTCAACTCTATTATGCACAAGTTATGGGGGAGACTCGGTTTGCTAGAGTTTCTTACTTCCGATAACGTATTTTTTTTGTTTAGATTTGATAGCCTTAAAGAAGCTAGTGCGATTTTGGACGTAGCCCATTGGCATATGGCTAATAGACCGTTGGTTCTCAAACTTTGGCAACCTGGCTTATCTTTGACAAAGGAGGACCTATTTAAGGTTCCGGTTTAGGTTAGACTCTTTCACCTGCCTTTTGACTTATGGACGGCTAAAGGGATTAGTTGTGTGGCAAGTGTCGTTGTGAGACCCCTCAATGCTGACCATATTACCGTTTCCAAGAAACGGCTCAGTTTCCCTCGAGTTTGTGTTGATATTGATGCTCGGAACCCCCTCGTCGATGAGATTGTTGTACAGTATCCTAATGGTACTAGGGCACCTATTAGGGTGGAGTTTGAATGGGTTCAAGTGAAATGTACTACTTGTGAAGTTTTTGGCCATTCGGTGAATTCATGCCCTAAAAATGCTCATAGTAAGGAGGTTAGTAAACCCTCTCAGTCCTGGATTCCCAAGCCATCTATTCCTTCTACAGATAAAGTTGTTACGGCTGACACTACTGAGGTAAAGGAGGGTGCCTGAATTTCGGTCTCTAAGAAGAAAAAGGCAAGGGAGCGACCGTGACCACTCTTGTTAGCTTGAACGGTGATGTGATTCAGGATGTTCCCCTTACAGGGTTCTTGTTTTGGGTGAGTGCTCTTCCAATAGGTTTGAATCGGCTCTGGTAACTCCTATGTCTGTGGTTTCGTCTGAGGCAGTTATTACAGAGGCAGAGGGTAAGGAGGATGGTGAATGTTCCCTTGCTTCTTCACTTCTTGTTGAAGATCTTCCCAAGTCTGTTTTAGTTGAGTCTCCGCCTTCTGGAACTTATGATTCACCCACTCCCAATGACAACAGTTTGGCTAATAAGGTCATTGATTCTTAGGAAGATCAGGAAATTGGTTTATGGTAACAAATCTAGAAAGGGTTTTTGGTGGTAAAGGAGTTAGAAACGGCAGTCCCCGAGAGGGGGTCGACGATGGCGCTGATTTGTTTGGGTTTGGCTCCACTCTTCTATATTTTAATGATTTTTGGTTGTTGGAACATTCAGGGTCTCAATGACCCAATAAAACAAGCTGAAGTTAGGAGGTTTCTTCATGATGAGAAGCTTTATTTTTGTGGTTTAGTTGAAACCAAGGTTAAGGAGGTTAATTTTGTGAATGTATCTCGTGCGATTAATCCTTCATGGAAGTTTTTTGCCACTCTGTATTCTTTCGTTTGGCCGTATTGGGTGTGTTGGAACCCTAGTGACATTGATGTTAGTATTATTCGCTCTTCATCTCAAGTTATTCATTGTAGTGTGTCTCATATTTCTGGGGTGTGGACTTGTGTGGTTTCGGTGGTTTATGGTGAGTGTGACTATGAGAAGCGTCGGGAGCTTTGGGCCGACTTGATTTCTAGTGGTAGTGTTTTTGATGATTCTTTGTGGCTTGTTTTGGGAGACTTCAATGCTATTCGCTCTCTGATTGAGCGTTGTGGTAGATCTGTGGCATGGCTGGCGTGGAAGATGATTTGGGCTGTTGTCTGGGTTAGGCTGGTTTGGATGATCTTCAGTTCTCTGGTTGTCAGTTTACTTGGTTTAATAAGCAGATTCAGTCTCCTATTTGGCGTAAGTTGGACCGTGTTCTCGCTAATTCGTCTTGGGAGTGTCTCTTCCCGGGCTCTGCTGCCCGCTTTCTTCCCCCTCGGATTTCAGATCATTCTCCTATGGTGGTTAAACTTGCAGAGCTCCCAAAGAGGAAAATTCCCTTCAAATTCTTTGATTTTTGGGCTGATCATCCCGATTTTCTCTCTGCTAGGGCTTGGGATATTGATGTTCATGGCACTCTGATGTTCCGTTTATGTTGTAAGCTGAAGAGTGTTAGGTGGCCTTGAAGAAGTTTAATGTTGAGCATTTCTCTAAGATTTCGAGTAAGTTTTTGGAGATTAGAGGGAGTTGGATAGAGTGCATGTGATTTACAGGAGTGTCCGATGACTATGCTCTGTTAGCTTAAGAAGCTAGTCTTTCGTTACGGTATGGTGACATGAGTCATGCTGATGAAGGCTTCAATAGACAGAAATCTCGTGTTCAATGGCTAAACCTTGGGGATCATAATACTAAATTCTTCTTTACTGCTATGAAGAGCCTTCACGGCCGTAACAAGATTACTTCTATCAATAAGGAGGATGGGACCCGTGTGGAGGATGTTATTTTGGTTAGAGATAAGATTGTTTCTTTTTTTGAGACCCTTTTAGGCCCCCAGCATTGTCAAGGCAGAGTAGATATTGATAGAGTTGCACTTAGATCTGTAATTACTAGGCATGTGACAGCGGAGCAGAGTGAGTCTCTTACCCGGGAGGTTTCGGATGAGGAGATTAAGGCTGTCTTGTTCGCGCTGAAAGACAATAAAGCTCCAGGACCTGATGCATTTAATTCGGGTTTCTTTAAAAAGTCTTGGAATGTTGTGGGGGATGATGTCCTTTGTGCTATTCACTCTTTCTTTTCCTCTGGGCGTCTCTTGAGGCAGGTAAATGCTACTTCTATTGCTCTGATTCCTAAGACTCCCAACCCTTCTCAGGTTATAGATTATCGGCCTATTTCTTGTTGCAACACTATTTACAAGTGTATTGATAAGCTTATTGCGAATATGATCAATGTTATTCTCATTCAGTGATAAGTCATAATCAATTTGCTTTTGTTGCGGGTAGGCGTATCAGTGACAACATTCGTTTGTGTTAGGAATTGGTTCGGAATTATCATCGGATTGGTGGTTCCCCGAGATGTGCTCTTAAGATTGACTTGATGAAAGCTTATGACACTGTTCGTTGGGACTTTTTGGTTGAGGTTTTGCGGACTGTTGGGTTTCCAGAGAGGATGGTAGGTTGGATTCAAGAGTGTATGACTTCTACTAGGTTTTCAGTGTCTATTAATGGGGAGTTGCATGTTTTTCTCTGGGGGTCGCGGGTTGCGACAAGGTGATCCTATGTCTCCTTATTTCTTTATTTTAGCTATGGAAGTTCTGTCAGGCTTACTTCATAAAATGGCTCTTAATCAGGGTTTCCAATTCCATGGGCGGTGTTCTAAGGATCGTCTCACTCATCTTTGCTTTGTGGATGACCTTATGATTTTTTGTAAAGCGGATGCATCCTCGGTTTCCTTGATCAAGGATTGTCTCGGGCAGTTCAGTGGATTATCAGGTTTAATCCTGAATCCAGCTAAAAGTCATTTCTTCTCCTCTGGTATCTCTTCTACCCTTCAGGGCCAGCTGCGTCATGTTCTGGGTTTCCAAGAAGGGATTCTTCCAGTGCGGTATTTGGGAGTCCCTTTGATTTCTACTAAATTCCGGGCCTCAGATTGTGTTTCTCTTGTGGATCGTATTGTTATACGTGCTAAGAGTTAGAGTAGTAAGTTTCTCTCTTATGCGGGGCTGCTTCAGCTCATTAAGTCTGTTTTGTTCTCCATTCAAGTTTATTGGTCTTCTTTATTATTCTTCCTAAGTCTGTTATTAGGAAGGTGGAGACGATTCTCCGTTCTTTCCTTTGGAAGGGTAGTGAGCTCACCTCTTCTGGGGCGAGAGTGGCTTGGAGTAGAGTTTGTTTACTTCTAATAGAGGGGGGCCGGGGATTAAGAGATTGGATACTTGGAATAAAGCGGCTATTGTTAAGCAAAATTGGTTTCTTTTTCTGGCCAGGTTTCTTCTTGGTCGAATTGGGTTCAATCTTATTTGTTGAGGGGGAGAAGTTTTTGGGAGGTGCCTTGCTCTACAGATTGCTCTTCGAGCTGGCGTAAGATTTTGGAGCTTCGTTCTTGGTCCCGGCAGCGGATGAGAGTTAGGATTGGGAATGGTGAGAAGACTTTATTGTGGTTTGATTTTTGGCATCCTATGGGTCCGATTGTGGATATGTTGGGTGAGAGAGTGATTTATGAGGTTTGATGAGGTTCGGTATCTCTGGTTGATGAGGTTCGGTATACATGCTTGCTCGCGATGTATTCTCTGTGGTTGTTCAAGTGAGGATATCGATCATCTTTTCTTCCAGTGCTTATTCTCTTCGAGGATCTGGTCGACTGTGCTGGCTTTGTTTGGGTTATATTGGAGTTGCTGAGATTGGCTTCAGACTGTTGAGTGGATGTGTCAGTTTTCTGATGCCTCTTTACGTCATCTTCTTGTTCAGCTGTCTTTTGCTGCGTCAGTTTACCATATTTGGAGGGAGAGGAATGCTCGCACTCATGATGCGCCTCTTCGGCCTATTTCTGTTCTGCTTAGTGATATTGTTTTTGATGTTCGGAATCGTGTTAGCTTTTTACGGAAAGTGAATCCATCTTATGACAATAAATGGCTTCACCTATCCTGGCACTTGCCCGATGACATCTTCTGTTGATCTTATTTTGCTTGTAGCCTTTCGGCTTTTGTTATAGGAGGGCCTGTCATCTCTAGTAGTCTAGAGTATGCCCATTTGCTCTTGTATAGTTTTCTTTTGGTATATACTTACTTTATCAAAAAAAAGATGACAAAATGTTGGTATTTGGGCATTTTGCACTCTAAATGTTTGAAGAACTGCTAAGCTAAGATTAAATTAAGAAATCATCGTGATTTTTTTGTAATATTATGTATTTAAAATACCGAATGGGTTCCTGGATTAATGTATTAAATTAGATGGTGAAATAAGGAAGATAGATAGCGAAGGCAGTTTCTGTCAGGATCTGGACAGGTTGTGTTTGGTCGCTTATAACATGGGTTTTATTTATCCGATTGATAAACTGTAAAATTCTAAGTAAAATAGCACATAAGGAAGTAATATATCCAAAAATTAGAATTCTTGGACTTAAGATTAGGCCTCGCCAAATTTTTGAAGTTGGACGACCTGCTACCACTTCATCCAGTTTTTCAGCTTGAACAGCCCCTGAACTTTGGATTATAACTTGCGTTTCTAAAATCAAAACTGAGATCCGTAATAATTTACATACACTAGATATAATAAACTCTATTCTATTAAAATTTCAGCCATGGATTCATTCCCAACTAAGTACAACGAATTTTCAAATTTAGACGTTAAGTAGTGAGTTTCAGCGACTTAGTTTAATCTAAATTTCAGCTCCTGCACTTGTGTAACTCCAAAACTTAGCCCGTAAAAATTCGTAAACCACGCTTAGAAGTTATTAACTTAGCGAAGTCAAGTATTCATGCATTGCATATTGAAGGAGCGAATCGGGGTTTACCGCTATGCCTATGATGCTCGGCGACCACGACACTGTTGGGCTCGCAGCCCATTGAGAGTACGGATTAGCCCGCGAGGGACTAAACCGGAGAATAAAGGAGTCGTCACCCAGTGTGAACTGGGAAAGATTTAAGGCTGCATTCACCCCTCGCAAGGGAAGACCTCAAACCGTTGGGTTCGGAATGGTCCCTTACTTATGCTAATATAATGGACGGGTTCACACAATGGTATAGCAAGTCTTAATGCAATTCATGCATAAAAGCGAATAAAAATGTAATAACATACCCAACCAAAATAATAATCATAATAACGTAGATCCAAAAGCACATTAAATTAAGAAATACGAGATGCGATAACGAAAATTATAATAAACAATCAAAAGCAGGAAAATAGTCAATAAATAAATAGCAAACAAAAAGGGGGATTAAACACGCATATATGAGTATTTCCCGAGTGGCACGTGGAGTTGTATCCCAAGTACAGACCGCACTACCGTCCATTCGGATTCGGCTACGGAATTTACGTATGGGTTTCTATCTGATATACCACATGGAATAATAACACACATAATCGTCAATGCAATATAAGCGGACATAAAAATATAACCATGCATAGATGGATAATCATCAACATAAATAAAATAAATGCGAAATAATAAAATAATGATAAATAGACAAAAAGATAAATAACAAAATAAAGGTGAAATAACAAAATAATAATAAATAGGCAAACAGATAAATAACAAAATGCCAAAGAAGAAAAAGATGTGACCAGAAATTTGGCTGTCTTTGATGTAGGACTTCGCATACCCAGCTGGACGTAATTCACGTCCAGCGAGGCATGTAGCGTCAAGAACTATAAAAATAAATATGGTAAGGGTGCCCTCAAGTCTTACCTTTTAAGCCGATTTCTCGGAAGTGCGTTAGGCCATCGCCGGAAGGATCAAAGCTTGGTTCGATGGTTCGCTGTTTCTGGTTGCTGGTTCATTGTTTTTGATTGTTGTTTTGCTGTTTTCTGGTTGTTGTTTTGTTGTTTTGTTGTTTTCTGGTTGCAGTTTTACTATTTTTTGGTTGCTGTTTTGTAATTTTCTGGTTGCTGTTTTGCTATTTTCTGGTTGCTGGCTAGTGAGTCCGAATCCGATGAGGTGCTAATTTTGGAGCTTTTCCTTCCTTCCGGCATTCGTTTTTCGCAACTTCCGTAACTTTTCAGGTAGTGCCTCCATACGAGCCTCATCATCAGGCTTATGCAAAAATACAGTGTCTATAGTCGCCCCCACTTTGATGGGGCTTGTGCAGTGTGTGACAGTGACAACCCTATTAAAGTCATGCAAGCATTTTTATTTACATGGTTCGTCGGCCGTTGCCAGACTTACCTGTTGTTTCGCTGCTTTTGCAAGATGCTTCGATCTTTGGGATTCATTCCCGAATTAAGTTGAGTTGATGGTGAGGTGCTTCGACCCCTGGGATTCATTCTCGAACCATGCTGGGTGTGAGATGCTTCGATCTCGAGGTGCTTCGACCTTTGATTGTTGTTTTGATGTTTTCTGGTTGTTGTTTTGTTGTTTTCTGGTTTTAGTTTTGCTATTTTCTGGTTGCTGTTTCGCTATTTTCTGGTTGCTGTTTTGCTGTTTTTTGGTTGCTGTTTCTGGTTGCTGTTTCACTATTTTTGGTTTGTTGTTCTCTTGTTGTTTTTTCGGTGGTTGGCTGTATTTTCGGTGGTTGGCTGCCGTTTTTGGTGATGGTTGGGTTTTGGTGGCTGAGTGGTTTTCTGTTTCGGTCTCTCCTTGTTGTTTTTCTGTTTCAGTGACTCTTTTTTCTGTTTTCTTGTTGTTTTTCGGTGGTGGCTAGAGTTTTCTTTTTCTGTTTCGGTGACTCTAAGGTTTCAAGTTGTCGTCCAAGCCTCCTCCTTGTTGATGATTTGGTCCCCTTTATAATGATTTGAATGGATCTCCAAATAGGGAAACAAATCATGTAAATTTGGGAAATTTATTTTGGGAAAAAATCTTATAAATTTGGTGAGGATGAGATCCCAAAATCTTGTTAAATTGGTAAGGATGGGATCCCAAAATCTCATTAAATTGGAAAGTGTTGATGAGGGGATTTTATCATATTTGAGAAGATTATGCATGGGGTTTTTGGGCTACATGGGCCGATTCATGGGTTGCAGGGTGGATGGGCTGAATGGGTTGCAGGGGCCGAGTGCATGGGTTGTAGGGGATTTTGGGCCGCGGCTAAGGTTTGAAGCAGAAAATGACTGAGCGAATCTGAGGCTGGCTAGTGAGTCCGAATCCGATGAGGTGCTAATTTTAGAGTTTTCCTTCCTTCCGGCATTCGTTTTTCGCAACTTCCGTAACTTTTCAGGTAGTGCCTCCATACGAGGCTCATCATCAGGCTTATGCAAAAATGTAGTGTCTATAGTCGCCCCCACTTTGATAGGGCTTGTGCAGTGTGTGACAGTGACAACCCTATCAAAGTCATGCAAGTATTTTTATTTACCTGGTTCGTCGGCCGTTGCCGGACTTACCTGTTGTTTCACTGCTTTTGCAAGATGCTTCGATCTTTGGGATTCATTCCCGAATTAAGTTGAGTTGATGGTGAGGTGCTTCGACCCCTGGGATTCATTCTCAAACCATGCTGGGTGTGAGATGCTTCGATCTCTGGGATTTATTCCCGAACTAAGTTGAGTTGATTGCAAGGTGCTTCGACCCCCTGGATTCATTCCCGAACCATACTGGGTGTGAGATGCTTCAATCTCTGGGATTTTTTCCCGAACTGAGTTGAGTGGATGGCGAGGTACTTCGACCCCTAGGATTCATTCACGAACCATGCTGGGTGTGAGATGCTTCGATCTCTGGGATTTATTCCCGAATTAAGTTGAGTTGATGGTGAGGTGTTTCGCCCCCTGGGATTCATTCCCGAACCATGCTGGGTAGAGATGCTTCGATCTCTGGGATTTATTCCCGAACTGAGTTGAGTTGATGAAGAGGTGCTTCGACCACTGGAATTTATTCTCGTACCATGCTAGGTGTGAGATGCTTCGATCTCTGGGATTCATGGGGAGGTGCTTCGACCCCTGGGTTGCATTCCCGAACCATATTGGGTGTGAGATGCTTCGATCTCGAGGTGCTTCGACCACTAGGTTTCATTCCCGAACCATGTTGGGTGTGAGATGTTTTGATCTCGAGGTGCTTCGACCTTTGGGATTCATGGTGAGGTGCTTTGACCCATGGGTTTCATTCCCGAACCATACTGGGTGTGAGATGCTTTGATCTCTGAGATGCTTCGATCTCTGGGATTCATGGCGAGGTGTTTCGACCCCTGGGTTTCATTCCCAAACCATGTTGGGTGTGAGATGCTTTGATCTCGAGGTGTTTCGACCTCTGGGATTCATGGCGAGGCGCTTCGACCCCTTGGTTTCATTCCCGAACAATGCTGGGTGTGAGATGCTTCGATCTCGAGGTGCTTTGACCTCTGGGATTCATTCCCGAACTGAATGAGTGATGGCATTTTGTTCATTTGTGTGACTCTTCGATCCACTGGGGAGTTTCTTTCCATGATGATGAGGTGCTTCGACCCTTGGGATTCATTCCCAAACTGTTGAAAATGTGGGGCTCGACCCTGGGATTCATTCCTGAACTGTTGAACTGATGGCGGTAAGGCACTTCGACCCCTGATCCGTCCTCATTCTCGAGGCCCTTTGCTCGTCCTTATTCCCGAGGTTGTTCTCCATCCCCGAAGTTCTTCGTCCTCATTCCTGAGGTTCCTTTCCATTCTTGGAGTTACTCATCATTGCCGCTTTTTTTCTTTTTCTTCAAGGCCTACGAATATAAAACCAAAATTGTTTGTATGCGACATGTATGCATGGATGCATTCCCTACTCTGATGGGGTTTCTTTGGTCTTTGGTGCCCCTTGCCTATAAAAGTCTTTGGTCACCCCCTTGGCCTTCTCAGAGTTTCCTCCTGTCAATTCTACTCCGGTGATTGCTCAGTTCTCTTTGGTCCCATGGCTCAAGATCTCATTGTGTCCCTTATTCATGGGTGGTAGACTGGTCATCCCCAGACCTGGCTCAGCTTTCAGCTCTTCGCTACCTACACCGGGTCAAGGTGGATTACGCCTTTTTGAAAGTGGCCTCATCCTTTTAGGATACTGAAAATCATGTCTTCCGATTCCCGGATTTCGAGTGACACAAGACTTAATGGGCTTGAGACACAATATTTGGACATTATAATATGAAGCCCACAGAAATTTGAGGATTTTATGTCAAGAAGTTAATCAACAGTGCTGTAAAAACTGTTTCTGAACACATAAAATATAAACTAGGTTTATTCTAAAAAATACAAGAATGCCATGGTCGAGTGTGACAGACAACTGTTAGGGTTGGTGCCCGGAGTGCCAATCCGGATCGTATTTATGTCTGATTCATGAATACAAATAATTTCTTTTTTCATAATATTACTTACTTAATAGTAGCACCTCTTGTTTTTATATATGTATTCGATCTAATTACAATTAGATTGAAACTAAATATGATTTAGTGATATGTATATATTAGACAAAAACCCTAGAATTTACAAGGTAGTGTGCAGTTACAACATAGTTTGTAATTGACATTGGGAAGCGTTACTATAAGTTGTATATTCTCAAATAAAGTTCCTGGTCAAGATTTACTAACACGGGTTGGTTAGTAAATTCCGCTGAGACGAGTACATATCGTATATCGAGACTTGGTCCGATGGTTTATCCCAATGAATCATAAGTCTTGGGAGACTCGTATAGACATGTAGGTGTTTATTTGATAAACACTGAAGACTCACTGAAGATTTCCTAATAGATGGTACACCAACGTCAATAAGAATATTCTCGAGTCGAGTAGCATAGTGGTTCTTCGACTTGAGATACCACTGTGGATATATGATTTATCCTCCACACTTTGATGGCCACGTCACCTTCTATTTAGATCAGACCTCCACTTGTTCGTTGGGAGTATACTGATGCTCATGATATCTGTGAGTATCAGATCGAATCCGTCAGTCCTATGTACATGGCATAGGTATTGGGTATGTATTTGCGATCTAGTAAATTCATGGTCGTGGTATACTTCAGAAGCAAGTTCCGAATGTTATTTAGAGATCGTAAATTTAAAAGTCGAATATATTATACCTTAGGGATTTGACATTCTTATCTATATCCCCGGTATAATATTGATATCCTATGACAGATGGATTATACGTATGCAATGACCTCGACTTGCATAGTTTAGCGAGATTATCTGTAGTCGACATAATTCATGAGTGGGTGGATTATGGACACGAAATTGGATTTCTTGACAGATAAACCTAAACTTAGAGAGTCCCATAATATGAAGTGTACTCGTTGAGCACTTGGGCAACACGTTATGAATAATATAGATTATTCATAATACTTCACCGGATTAAATGAGTTAATTCGAGTCGTTTAAACGATTAAACGAAAATACATACATTAGGGGCACTTCGGTCAATTGATAATTTAAGTGTATTTGTATTTGATACAAAATTTGATTTGATACATATTAATTATTTGTCAAATGATACATTGACACATGCCATTAATATATATATATATATTTTTTATTTAATGTAAATAAAAAAACATATATAATAATAATCGCATTAATTAATTATTTAGGTATTTAAATGTTAAATATCTAGATAATTAAATTATATCAAAAATACATAATTGTTCTGCAATATGTTTGATTATTATTGGTTACATGTAGCATGATTTTATTAAGCTTAAAGTTTACAAATAGGATTTGTTAACGTAAAGGTTATTATTATTAATTTTTTTTGGAAAAGGTGGTTATTATTATTAATTAATTAGATTAATTGACCAAATGACCAAAAAACCTTCTTTAAACCCCAAAGTCGGTTTGGCCTTGATTTTTTAAATTGGAAATTTTGTTTTCTCCAATCATTAGAAGCCATCGCCGAACCTATCTCCATTAAAAGTTCCCAAAATTTTCTTGAAGATACAAGGAAGAAAATGAAGAAATTCAATAAAAAGTTTAAGGAAATTACAAGATTTGGAGGTAATCTTCAAAAATCTTAAACTTAGAAAGCTTGTTTCTTGTTCTTGAATATCTAGAATAGTTCTAGGGCTTCTTCCTTCCTTAGATTTTGGGGCTTTTTGAATTGGAGGATGGATTTGGAGGCTAGATGCATGTGTGAAGTTTGATTGGATGATATTAGTGTAATATTGATTCAATTTTGTCATTTGATGACTTGTTGTAATTCTAGAGTGTTATGACCACTCTTGTAACTCCTATAATTGTTCTCGAGTTCTTCATTGGTGGTGGCTTTAGTTGGTGTTATTATTAATATGATTAATATTGAGAAATAATATATTTTTGTTACAAAATCATATATGGAAATTCTATATTTTTGGTGATGAAAAGTATGTTGTATAAATGTATTGGATGTGGTTTGGGCATTGGAACAATTTTCGGAAATTATTTCGGAGTTGAAATATGCGAAAACGACGAAAAATAACGTTACCGGGTGAGTTTCGGACTTACCGGGTGTCCGCTATCCAAACAGCGAATTGGTCACTGTTTGGGCAGCCCATGTACTGCTCAAGCACTATTGGAGCTGACCTGGGCAGCCCCAATGTGTGTTGGTTGGTCGATTCGGACAAAAACATGTTTTATGCCATCTTACGGAAAAATATTTTCGTAAAAGTTTCACGATGTTTCTAACCTATTTATGTCGTTATTTGATATCGAATAAATATATTTAGGTGAAATATGAATGAATTATTCATATTAGATATTGAATAATTTATTTGGTAACTTTTAAAAGTTTTTAAAGTTACGATTTCGCCCGAACCGCGAGCTTCCGATGCGCACGCGCTAAAACCCCAATAACAACTCCATGGCATATTAGCATCACATGAGGGCTTCTATGGAGTGGGTCTAAAGCTATTCTACTTGACCCAAGTCATACCAGATGACGCGGAACTCACTTGGAGGATTAGGCCAAGCAAACCCCTCGCAGCGGATAGAACCCCAAGAACCGCGAATTTGATTTTGTAGGAACAAAACCCTTCCAAGGCCACAAAGAAGACCCAAAAAGAACTTGTCTTTGAGAACCCTTAAGATGATTCCTTGAAGTGTTCTGCTAGCACGGAGACGCCACTAAGGTTGCCACGCCTTAGATAAGTCGATTGCATGAGATAAGGGGAATCCCTCCCTTAAGCAAATTAGGCAATAGCCAAGACTTCAAAATGAAGATGAAATTCGAAATTTGGTGATTAGCTTCTCATTAAGATGAAATGAGTTTAAATAGTACAATGAAAGAAACCCTAATGGGTGCAAAAATGACCAAAACACCCTAAGTTGCTAACTAATGGCTATTAAATGGCCATGCCCTTAATAGACATTTAATAACAAACACAAAGTCAAAAGAAACAAAGACTTAATCAATAACAAACAAAGACTTAATAAATAACTTTGCCAAAAAAGTCTAAAGTAAAAACACAAAATCATAAAAGTCAACAAATGTGGAAAACTTTTCCAACTTTGTCTAAAGTTGTTTCCTTGCACCAAAAGTCCTCCAAATTCGTGGCTTCCATGTATAAAGGCATAATGATGTGTCATAAAGTCCAATAAGTCTTGTCTTGGCCGGATATTTAATATCGGGCTTGAATCGGCTTGATCCGTTAAAAATATACTCGGCTTCAAGATTGCTGGGGTGTTACTCTGGTATGACTTGGGTCAAGTGAAATAGCTTTGGAACCCACTCCATTGAAGCCCTCATGTGACGCCAATATGCCCCGGAGTTGTCTGTCACACTCGACCATGGCATTCTGCGCTAGCCCCGCCATTGCGTCTCTAATCTTCTTAGCTCTTTGGCGTGTGATTGGCCCTGTTGGCAATTGCAGAGGATCTAATGTTCCTTGAGTTGTTGGATTCATGTCATTCCCTCTCTCTTGAAAAGGATTCGACCTCGAATCTGTACCTGCATCAAAAAGAGTTAAGTCAGAAACATTAAATGTCGCAGACACATTATGCTCACCTTGTAAATCTAGCTTGTATGCATTGTCATTAATCCGTTCCAAGACTTGAAAATGGACCATCCCCTCTCGGTTGTAGCTTGGATTTACGTTGTTCAGGAAATCTTTCCTTTCGCATGTGTACCCAACCAATCTCCAGGTTGAAATACCACACGTTTTCTTCCCTTATTGGATGGCATGAGAAGCATATTGTTCATTCTTTCGTTGTATGTGCTCTTGCTTTCTCATGTATGTGTTTCACCAAATCAGCTTTCTTTTTTCCATCTAACCCTACATGCTCATCAACAGGCAATGGTAGCAAATCTAATGGAGTTAGTGGTTGAAAACCATAAACAATTTCAAATGGTGAATAAGATGTGTGGAAGAATGAATGCTACGATTATATGCAAATTCAACAAAAGGCAACAATCCTCCCAAGTTTTCAAGTTCTTAGAGACAATAGTACGCAATAACTGAGTCAAAGTTCTATTAACCACTTCAGTTTGTCCATCAGTTTGGGGATGACAAGTAGTATAGAATACAAAAGTTTTGTTCCTAACTTACCCCATAAAAACTTCCAAAAACTAAGGAATTTAACATCACGATCTGAAACTATACTCCGGTGGAATTCCATGGAGTCGTACCACTTCTCTAAAGAATAAGTCAGCAATGTTAGTGGCATCATCAGTTTTATGACATGATATAAAGTGTGCCATCTTACTGAACCTATCGACCACTACAAAGATGGAATCTCTACCATGCCTAGTCCTAGGTAAACCCAATATAAGTCCATTGATACATCTACCCACGGCTCACTAGGTACAGGCAACGGTGTATACAACCCATGAGGCATAACCTTAGATTTAGCCTTTTTACAAATCAAGCATTTATCACACAAACGCTCAATATCTCTCCGCATTTAGGCCAATAAAATGTTCACTCAATACCCCTAAGGTCTTAGAAATGCAAAGTGTCCCATTAAACCTCCCCCATGCGCTTCTCTAACTAACAATTCACGCATACTACAAACAGGAATGCATAATCTATTCTCTCTAAACAGAAACCCGTCATGTTGATAGAATTTATTAAAGGTAGACTTTTCACATGCAGCATAGATTGTACTAAAGTCAGTATCATTTGCATAAAGTTCTTTAATAAATTCAAACCCAAGCATTCTTGCACTTAATGAAGTAAGTAAAGCATACCTTCGCGATAGTGCATCAGCGACAATGTTTTCCTTACCTTGTTTGTAGCGAATTACGTATGGAAATGTCTCAATGAACTCCAACCACTTTGCGTGTCGTTTGTTCAACTTACCTTGGCCCTTCAAGTGCTTCAATGATTCATGATCGGTATGGATCACAAATTCTCGAGGCCACAAATAATGCTGCCAAGTCTCAAGGGCTCTCACTAGCGCATACAACTCCTTGTCATATGGGGGTACCCTCAAAACTGCTCCATTCAGCTTTCTCACTAAAGTAAGCTATTGGTCGCCTTTCTTGCATAAGAACAGCTCCAATGCCTATTCAGATGCATCACAACTCAATCTCAAATGTCTTTTCAAAATTAGGTAGCGACAAAACTGGTGCACTACATAACTTCATTTTAAGATCCTGGAATGCACGCTCCTGCTCTTCTCCCCATTTGAAACCAACAGTTTTCTTCACAACTTCAGTCAGTGGTGCAGCAATACTACTGAAGTCTTTAACAAACCTGCGGTAGAAGCTTGCTAATCCATGGAAGCTTCTAACTTCTGTCACTGTCGTTGGTGTAGGCCAATCCTGAATCGCCTCACCTTCTCTACATCACTTCGATGCCATCTGCACTTACAACAAAACCAAGGAAAACAATCCTATCCATACAAAAAGTGCACTTACCAAAGTTAGCATACAGTTTTTCTTGTCTCAACACTTCAAGAACATGCTTCAAAATGGTGTAACATGTTCATCTAATGTTTTACTGTAACTAAGATGTCATCAAAAATAAACTACAACAAACTTACCTATAAAAGCACGCATAACATGATTCATCAATCTCATAAATGTGCTAGGTGCGTTTGTAAGACCAAATGGCATAACTAACCATTCATACAAGCCATACTTGGTCTTTAAATGCAGTTTTCCACTCATTCTCCCTCTCTCATGCGAATTTGATGGTATCCACTCTTTAAATCAATCTTACTAAAAACTTTGGAACCATGCAATTCATCCAACATGTCATCTAGTCTAGGAATAGGGTGACGATATTTTACCGTTATATTGTTGATTGCTCGACAATCAACGCACATACGCCACGACCCATCTTTCTTAGGAACTAGAAGAAGAACTGGTACCGCACAGGGACTCATACTTTCTCTAACATACCTTTCTCATCAACTCCCTCACTTGCTTCTGAAGTTCCTTGTCTCCTCCGGATTGCTTCGGTAGGCTGGTCTGTTGGAATGACTGCGCCAGGTAAGAAAATCTATCTGGTGTTCAATACCTCTAATGGGTGGAAGCCCACTAGGAATGTCCTCTGTCAGAACATCACTGAATTCCTGCAAAAGAGATGAAATGGACACAGGAAGCAAAGGGTCAGTGTTAGCAATACAAAATACGTATGTGTTCCTTGTAGACCAACAAAAGCATAAGCTTCTAGCCTTAAGCTCTTCTTTTGGTTTTACCTGAGAAAGGAAAAAAGAAAGAGTAGTGAAATAGTTGAACTTATTCATGTAAAGATATCATCCGAACTTGTCATATGCTATTTTAGCACAGAGAATGTCTTGCTGCAACCTTCATTTGGTTTTCAACTATCCAAGAGCTGAGCAAAAAACCTTCCTTAGAAGACCTCACGAGCACATTTATTGCTATACTTCAGAGAGGTTTGAGAAGAATGAGTCAAGGATGAATAATATTGAAACACACATGGGCAATATAGGGGAAACAATGAAGAGTCCTTAGAAGTGCAGAAATGATAGATTGCTTCTTCCTGGAAATCAACAGAAATGGGTGTTTCCTAGTAATACAGATGTTGGGGCAGTTGTGGAACCCCTAGGGTCGGATCGGTGCCCCGCGGCAGCAGAAATGGGTCTAACCCATGGATATCAAGTATGTGTGTAAATTTTAAATCATTTAATGAAATACTATATTCCATTACGAGTGTATAGGAAAAAAATAGGGACTGAATCATCGGAGTCTTCTGGAAGCTCCAGAACGAGCGAAAACAAAATTCCTGCGTGCATAGCACGTATGCGCGCGCACGGTGTCGTTCAACCTGATTTTTTTTTTAAATTTTCATTTCAAAGTTCTTTTCCTTCAGCTCACTTTCAAGTGAGCTGAAGGAATTTAGGGTCTTTGACCCTAATTCTTTCCGGTCTTTCCCTAAATACTTTAAAAATACCCAAAATTTATTTTTAACTTCAAAACCAACATTAACACATGTTATAGAATAAAAATCAAATTTTTCAAAATATCAAATATTTTTACAAAAACATAAATTTATTCTAAATACGCACTTACGTAAATTTTGAATCCAATACACAAACATTTTAGAATCCCAATTAGAAATGTCTCATGAACAATTCTAGTTCACCTAAAGGTGGTCAAGTGAATCTAGAATGGTATCCATAACTCTAAGCTTTAATCTAGAGTTTCCAAACTCTAATTAATATTCCATGTCCAACATGAACATTTTGACCTAATTACAAGCATATTGTGTTTATACTTCCAAAGCATCCAACACAATTTATTAGCCTTATTTCAACATTAAGCTATGTGATCATACATCTAATATATAAATAAACATAGGTTAGGAGAAGATCAAACATTACCTAGTAAGCTTGATGCAAGATCCAATCTACTTCCCATTTGTTGAAATCATCGGAGAACCTCCAAGGTGTGCAAGCTCGACTTCAAGATCCAATCTCGATTTCCAACGCAAGCAAGCTTCACTTCAAGATCTAATCTTGATTTCTCCTTAATGAAATGTTTTAGAGACCTCACAACTTCTCTAAACAATTCTCTAACTTAGGCTAAATTCTCTAAGAATTTGCTTGTATTTTTTACTTGTAATTAAAACCTTCCTAAAACTTGCTATTTATAGCAAAACTTAGGTAATTTTTAATTAATAAAAGTTGTAATCAACTTTTAAGTGGGCTTAATCTAATTTGTCCAAATATTTATAATTAGGTGTGACTAATCTACATTGTCTCCCACTTTAATTTAATCCAATTAAATCAAGTCAAGGATTATGAAATGGATTAGTTCAATGTTTGCCACTTTGATTTAATCCAATTAAATCAAACCAAAATCACATTTTATTACATACTTACAATTACCATAATATCCTCAAATTGTAGAGATAATTATGATTTTACAATTAAGTCATTGTGTAATTATTGAATTAATCCAATTAATCCAATTAGGTCAAAGTAAATAATCAATGTTATCCAATAACAATTGATTATCTTAGTTGATAATTATAATATCGAATATTATCTTTTATCAACAATAATCGGCTACCCAAGTGCTCAACAAGTACACTTCATATTGGGACTCTCTAAGTTCAGACACGTTCGTCATATAAGCCTAGCTAATATGTACGTAATTCGGCCACCTCCGAATTCGCGAAGAACACGAACGATCTTTTTGAACTATACAAGTCGAGGTTATCACATATATTTAACAATCCCTCCGTCGTAAGCTATCCGAGTTGTGCTTAGGAAACATAGAATATACCGTCAAGTTTTCGAGGTGCACATCTCATGTCGACATGTCCACGATTCTTTACAACTAATGCGATCCACCCTAGGTGATCGGCTTTGGCCAAAGTCTTAAAGAATCGTGACTTTACTCACATGGATACCTAAACCCCTTATGGTACACATATGGGCCGACAGATCTTATCTTGCTTCGCACTTGATTACTAAGTGCATCGGTCCACACCCAACAAACATCTAGAGGCCAGACCATGAAAGGTTTCTGACATACATGGCATCAAAGTGTGGATAATCTCACACAAAATCAATGCTATCCTAAGTCAAAGGATTACATATGTTACTCGACTCGAGGAGATTCCTATTGACGATGGTGTGTACTTCCAACTATTAGGAATCACCTATGAGTCATTCAGTATTCGCTTCAACGAATACCCACATGTCTATACGAGTTTCCAAAACTCATCAGTAGATCCTGGAGGACCATCCATGGATAAACTGCCACAGCCTGCCATACTATCTTTTTCATGTCATAAAAACCGGTGGATACCAAAGAAGAAGGCATATGAGACTATCCGGGTTGCTACACTGAAGCCACCATAACCATTTGGGTGGTCACATCTGGCTGAAGACGTTAAACTTAGCACTAGCGGGGAGATAACCATTGCATTTGTTTTTTATTATTTTATTATTTTATTTTCTTTACTATATTTTATTTTATTATGTTATTTTTTTTATTAGTTTGCATGTGTATTTATGCAGGTAACACGACCCGCACAACCCGCACAACCAAATTCTGACAAGCAAGAGCCTGATAAACTCCATGCACGACAGTGTTGTTCCTTACTTTTGTTTCTTTATGTTAATCTTACATTGAGGACAATGCTAGTTTTAAGTTTGAGGGTGTGTGCATGTTGTGATAGTTCTTGCTATATATAAAAAAATTGATATATTTTTGTTTGTTTTGTTTTTTATTCCTTGATAGTAAAACATAAGTCTAATGATGAATTTTGTTTGCTTTAGATGAAATTTTAGAAACGATAAGTTCCCAATTGATTTGTATCTGATGCCTTGAGTCAGTGATCTAGGTTAGACTCGTAAACACTTAACAATAGGTTTATAACAGAAAGAACCTAAGTAATTGACGAAGTGACTAGTTGAAAAAATTACATGCCGGTTAATGACCGTTTGCTTAGATGTCTATCTCGATTTGCTAGTGTTATGATGTATGGTATGGTTAAAAAGAAAAGAAAAAACAAATTGAAAGAAACAAAGTGAAAAGAAAAAAAAGTTAAAACCACTTATAACCGATAAGCATGAAGCTACCCATGGGCGGTTGTTAGGACTACCATGAGGAGAAATGCTACCTTAAAGGGTAGGTGTGTTGAAAAAAATGATGAAAAGAAAAAGGAAGAAAAATAAATTGTATCATACTGAGCACATAATAGGAAATTACAAAGTACTTTTGAGATATCTAGGTTGGTTTGACCCATCAGATCCCAATTTTTGAGACGAAATCATTGAGTTGGCTTACTTAAGAGTCGAGCTGCGACCAAACCTTTACACATACACACACTGTGAGTCTGGCTTAGATGATTTATTCACGAAATTGGATTTATTCAAGCATTCTTTAAGGACAATATTATGTGTAACTATCAGGACTCTTTTATTTTTATTTTTATTTTTATACTATTGCATGTGTGTGAATGACGTTTGTGGGTATCGTCGATGTAAGCTCTCACGAGACGATAACTCATCCACTAGGGTCGCCTAGGGGTTTAAAGGCTTGTTGCATATGCTAAATACAATCATGATCCCTACGAAAGTGGCCTAGTTAATTTTATTATTTTTGTTTATTTAGTTTTTATTTTGTCTTTTGCTTGGGACTAGTAAAATTTTAAGTTTGTGGGTGTTTGATAAATGCGGTTTATACCCACTTATTCCGGCATTCTTAGCTTACTATTTTGTTAGATTTCGTATCATTTAATGTATTTGTAGTTTGTTTTATGTTTTATTTATAGGAAGCATTGGAACATAGATCTTGGGGAAATTTGACTTATTTTGGGACCCTACGGACGTATCAGAAGCACGCAGAAAGAGCGTAAAATGTAGAAAATAGCAGCCAGAAAAAGTGACTGGCACCGCGGCGCCCAACCTCTTGCATCGCGACGCCCCTTCAGTGTTGCCATATAATTTTCCCGTGTGTTGGGCACCGCAACGCCACTTTCCGGCGCTACGTCAGACCCTAGAATCATTAGAAATCAGGGTTTTACATGCACAATGACCCCAAGACTTTTCTATAAATACATAAGCTGGTCCAAAATCGTAAAAGAATAGGCTAATACACAATTCAAGACTCAAAAACACATATTTTTAGAGAGATCCAAGGAGGAAGATTAAAGAGCGTCAAGAGGAGATGAAATTATTCCGTCGCTAATCCGTCACTAATTAGAAATGGAATTAATATTCCGTCTCTAAATAGAAACAGAATCTTTATTCCATCGCTAATTTTAAATTTTTATTTTCATTTTAATTTTAATTTCTAATTTCCAAAACTATTGGTAATTAGAGACGGAATTTTTCCGTCGCTAATTAGAAATAGAATTAAAATTCTGTCTCAAATTAGAAACGGAATCTTTATTCCGTCGTTAATTTTAAATTTTTATTTTTATTTTTATTTTAATTTCTAATTTCCAAAACTATTGGTAATTAGAAACAAAATTAAAATTCTGTCGCTAATTAGAAACAAAATTAAAATTCCGTAGCTAATTTTAAAATTTTCAATCCCCCCAAAAATTTAATCCTTTCGGTTGGTAATATAATGCAAATTTATATATTATAATAAGAGAGATTTCTAGATTTGAAATAATAAAAGTGGATCTTCAAACCCCCAACATTTTATTTCATTGTTGTAATTCTTACTTTTTAGTTTTCACCTTTTTGCATGATGTTTTATTTATTTATGTCATTAGTAGTCCTAGGTATCTGTTGTAACTAAATACAGTATTTAGGGTTGTGAGGAATTCCAATATCAATGGTTTTATAAGTTGATTTGTCTTGTGTCTTGTGTAATGTTTTGGTTTATTTATCGAGTCTTAAACTTAATGCTTCTTGTTAATTGGCCACTAGTAAGATTGATTTGGTAAACTTAAAATGAACTTGACGAAGGGATTTTAGGTTTCAGCCTTAAACTCAATAGCTCACGATCTCACATTCACCTTAGAGATTTCATTCCAGGATAGACATATACCAGTCGAGCGTGGGTAGCCATAATTGGAAATTAATCTTAATGAATTCGGAGTTTCTTAATTAACATAGACATATAGTTAATTGGGTTACTTTGGATATTTGCATTTGACCATCAACAGAGGCTTTTGCATATCTTCATTTTCCAGGTTAATAAACCGACATATTACACAAACATAAGATAATCACTTCATCTTTAGAAGAATATTTGAAGGATTCACAACCCTAGATAGTTTCATAATATTGATTAATTTTAGAATTTACTTTTGCATTGTTTTAATTAATTGTCTTTAGTTAAAATCACCAACCAAACAACAATTATTTTTTAGATACTTGTAGAAATTTAACTTCAATAAATTAATAGCATATGTATTAAGTCCTCGTGAGATTGATATATTTAATACTACTTCAGCGATATATGCACTTGCGTTACGTGTGTGATTTTACTGATAATCAGTCTTTGCGCGCGACTCGGACATCAGACGCCTGATTTATTCATCTAGTTGAGTTGGTTCCTGGATGCCTGATATGGATTTAAGATGACATTTTTTTTCATATTTGATTTATTTTTCAGCAAAATATCCTTATGTTATCCATTGAATATCCTTGTTTTATTGTTTTCTAAAAAACATAATTTTTGAAGAAGTTGCTTTCAGTGAAGCTTCATTCTGATTGAGATATATTTGATTTCATTTATGATACGACATAATATATTTTCTCCATGGTGCTTGTACTATGTTTTATTTTCTTCTAATCATTTTGACTTGTCGTGGTGCTCGTATAAGGTCCATCCATCTGAAATGGCACGACCCATTATCATATGTTGACATGGTCATATTTCGTACAATGTCTGGTCTGTGTGCATGACTCGAACATTGGATGCCTGGTTAGTTTTCTGAAATATTTTCAGAAGATTGGTTTTACAATGTATTTTCAAAAAATGAGGTTAAAGTGGTTTTGTTATGTTTTCCATTTATGATTGTAGATGAGATTGGCTTATGAAATTTTTATTATAATTTTTGTATCTGATGATAGATAAGATTAACTGTATGGAGTTTGTATTGTGAGCTCCGTTTCTGATTGTGGAATGGGATTGATTATATATAATTTGTATTATGATCTTTGAATCTTATGATGAATAAGGTCGGTTAAATGGAATTTGTATCATGATTTATGTTCCTGATAATGATTGAGATTGACTGTATAAAATTCATATTATGTTTTCCGTTTCTAATAATGAATAAGATCGATTTTATGAGATTTGTAATATGATTTCTGTTTCTGATGGTGTATAAGATTGACTGTATAAAATTCGCTTTATGTTTTATGTTTCTGTTGTTGGATGAGATTGACTTTGTGACATTCGTATTGGATATGTGTGTGTGATAAGTTTGGTTGGTGTTTTAGGTTGTTTGTTGGTAGTTTTGGTTAAGATATATATTAATATATCCTTAATCGTTTGCTTTTGTCAATTATAGAGTGATTGTTATGTAGAGGATTTGGAAACCTGTACAAGGTAAGCTTTTAAGTATGTAAATCTGATTTGGTTTTGGATCTTTTGAAGGTTATTCATATGGTTTATACTTGACTTGTTATTAAATGAAGTCTTAAACTTTCCGATTTGATGATATTTCAAATATGCTTCATTTTCGGTTATTTGATAAAGGAATTTAATTTCAGAATGTAAACATTTCTGACATTATAGTTTTGTTTAAAGTTTCAATTTTTTATTTTGTATGCTTTATAAACTCAGTTTCTGTATCGGTTTATATAAGTATTTTCGGTAGACTTTGTATAAATATAATGTAATGTATGGAACAAAGTCTAAAAGTTTTCTGATAAATAACCAAATGTATATAAATGTTTATATAATTATTCTATTTTCAAATTATTCTTGCTTTTATGGTACTTTGCGTGATTACTTACTAAGTTTCATAACTCACACCAAATCAGTTTTCTAGTTTTGCAGGTTGGCAACCGGATCGGTCAACCACACAAGTATTTGGAAAGTCATGCTCGAGACAACATAATCATCCAAGTTGCAGTCACTTACTTTAAAGTCGTGAGGAATGTATATGTGTATAGAAGTCTATTTGTTTTGTTTATGTAAGTCATGCTATGCACGATTGTTTGTAGATGTATAAATGAGAGATTTGATTTGTATGTATAGTTTTGAGCACTGCGCCTTAGTATTGATGATGGATATTTGATATAACTTGCGTATGGACCAAAGGTCCTCTTGCATGTTTCATATCTATTGTAGGTCATGTTTTTTTGTGTTGGATTATGTTTCAGGTTGTGAAATTTTAGGGTATGACATATCAAATTTTTATTATTTTTTAGGTTCATGGAGATGAGTTATTCCTATCTTCTGCTGGTAATATCATGCCTCCGTTGGAGTGTTACACATGCTCAAATTCTTCTCCAAAATGAAACAAATTCATGCCATTTTATAAGCCACCAAAACATGAGCAAAAATAAAGGCATATATGTCATTTTCATGTTAAAGCTTATAAAATAAGCTTAGCTTAAAATGACAAAATTATCCACATATTTCACTAATAACATAAAGGGAATAATTGTTACACCCGGGAAATCCGGACATGTGATCAGTAGTAAACGGCCTAGCCATCACCTAAACCTCTGACATGCTCTAACTGATTTACTAGTTGAATGACTTCATACATGGCTGTAATGAAAACGTGCTCAAGAAAACTAGAAATCTATTGTATAACTTGCATGAATATAACTAGCAAATACACATCATGAATATAAACTTGAATGCATATCTTATACATGTTGGGAAGCAGCCGCGAGTGCGCAACGGAAAATTTAAATAAATCAAATTATAATGTCGCTATCCCTTTGCCCAAGACCCATTTGTTTTGATTATTCTACAAGCCTAGGCATGTTACTATATATTCTAAGCATAAGAACTCATAAAACATGCAAAGAACATAAACCTAAACATGCTAACTATCATAAGAACTCTAATTAAAATAAAGAAAGAAAATGACTTACTTGAACCGAAGACTTCTTCAGTCCTCCCTCCAATCTACAAGCTTTTCTCGAACTTAGCAAGATCTTCCACATTCCAAAGAGACACCCAAGTGTGTGGCCTCCAAAGATGCACACACCAAAGCCAAAACTCAACGGCAAGACTACGCCTTGAGTGCACATGTATTTTGTCATTGGTGCTAGCCTAGACAAATACCTCAAAACTTTTAACTTGAGGTTCCTCTAGTCAATTAGATTTAAGGATCCTCAAAATCAGTGGCTTACTCTTAAACTTTAAAGTTTCTCACTTATATAAACCCAAGATATGAAAGGTTTGGTGCAAAAATTTGTAAAGAATTCATTGGGTTTATATATGTGCTCCAAAGAAAAAAAATTAATTAAGAATCCGATGTGGGATAAATGCTAATTTAATCTTAGCCATTGGATCTTAATTTAGAGGTTTAATGATATTATAAAACCCTAATAAGAGTTTGGGCCGAATTGGAATTCAAAACATATAAATTTTTTTACCATTCACGTTACTATTCACGTTTTTTTTATTTATTTAATTATTCCAATTCCCAAAGTGCCCCTATCGTCATTCACCAATCTCTAAGCCATTATGGAACCTCATAAATGATCTGTTCAATAATTAAACACATTGAACCATTTATGAACAATTCCTATAGCAATCATATATGCTGTTAAATTTGTATTGTATACTGTTAACCATTGATTTCGACTTTGTTGTATGTGACCTTTTGGGTTCCCCTCAAGTTGGATATAAAATGGATTGTGATAATTTAATCGAATATAAATTATCCTCCGATCAGATGGTCGTTCGATTTCAATGACCAAGGTTGACATCTAGCAACATGCCAAGGCCCCAAAATGAGAAGGAAAGATATATATACCCATTTTGTATGCGATTTACATATAATACGGTACCTCGCCTCACTGTATCCCCACCGTTTGACCTAGGGTATGGAAAGTGTCTACCCGTATAGTCAAATGTATGATGTTGATAGTGTCATGAATCGTGCTAACCCAAGAATCTCATATGATTCTTCCGTTGCGGCCACAGTCTCAAGCACTGATCACACATATCAACCCGCGAACTGGAATACTACTCTTATAAGAAAATATTATCCGAGAGAGTGGCGATTCTCTGTTGTATCTTTACAAACTTCATGTGTTTCAACAAATGACCCAATCATACCCTTATGACCGGATCTTTTGAACCGGGGAAGGAGAATGTCAAATTTATTTGATCCACACATAAGATTGCAAAGACCTCAAGTCTAAGGACTAGTCATACAATCGATACATGAAAGTTCTCACAGACACATGGGATAAACACTACATGTGAAAACTTTCGACGGTCAGTTCGATGGACACAAGCAACTCATGCATCCATGTGATACACCAAGCGGATGGATCTTCGCTAGTAGCCTATGAGATTGGCTACCCCACTTAAGGGCGGATCATATCATCATGCTAGCCTCTCCGCTTTGTGAACGCCCAGATTATTCATAAAACTATGACTATGAACGTTTAAGTGTAATGATTCTCATAAGGCGTGGAAGCCATCATCTTATTACTCTAAGGGCTTTATTACAGTGTTTGATGATTTATATAATCTGTATAAGACACGTATAATAAAGATTGCCATTTTATTAATTAATGAAAATATTACAAATACATGTACATATAGCCCATCCACAAGTTGGGTATATGGCATATCCCTAAAAATCTCCCACTTGCATTATAGCCAACTAGTATGAATTTGGACACCATACTCTCGGGTGTGCCTATCATGCTTTTGTTGAGTCAGCCCTTTAGTCAGAGAATCTGCAAGATTATCTTCTGTGGGTATTTTCTCTATAATAACTTCTTTTCTCTCAACAATCTCCCTGATGAGATGAAATCGCCTGAGTACATGCTTGGATTTCTGGTGGGACCTTGATTCATTTGATTGAGCAATGGTGCTCGTGTTGTCACAGTACATCGTGACGCCATTCTTTATCGCGGGAAGCACTTCCAGCTCTATGATGAACTTCTTTATCCAGACTGCTTCTTTAGCTGCCTCATATGCTACAATATACTCGGCTTCAGTGGTGAAGTCTGCTGTAGTTGACTACT
This sequence comes from Zanthoxylum bungeanum, assembly GCA_019454045.1. Classification (NCBI taxonomy): domain Eukaryota; kingdom Viridiplantae; phylum Streptophyta; class Magnoliopsida; order Sapindales; family Rutaceae; genus Zanthoxylum; species Zanthoxylum bungeanum. Next base: position 4,311 of record SKCR01041909.1, on the reverse strand, counting down.
TTGAGCTTTTCATACTGACAGTTTCGCCATTCAAAGTAAACAGATATCATGTTTGTGATCTGTTGTGATCCCTATCGGTCTGAAAGCTCACATCACAGTAACCAATGACTTTCATCTCAGAACAATCTCCGTATGTCAAAAACACATCCTTACTTCTTCTTAGATACTTGGGGATTGTTTTGACAGCTGCCCAGTGTTGCTCACCAAGATTTGTCTGATACCTGCTCGTTATTCTAAGAGCATAAGAGACATCAGGTCTTGTACATAGCATGGCGTACATGATCGATCCTATTGCTGAAGTATAAGGGATTCTACTCATACGCTCTCTATTTGAAGGAGTATGTGGACATTTCTCCTTAGATAATTTGATTCCATGACAAGTAGCTAAATTACCTCTTTTGGAATCTTCCATTTTGAATCTTTTCAAAACTTTATCTATGTACGTAGATTGAGAAAGTCCTAACAACCTCTTAGATCTATTACGGTAAATCTTAATGCTGAGGATGTAAGCTGCTTCTCCCAAATCTTTCATGGAGAAATTCTGAGATAACCATTGCTTGGTGGCTTGCATCATGGGAATATCATTCCCGATGATTAATATGTCATCGATATATAATACAAGAAATACAACAGCACTCCCACTACTTTTCCTGTAAACACAAGGCTCGTCTACATTTTTGATGAAGTCAAATTGTTTGATTGTCTCATCAAATCATATATTCCAACTTCTAGAGGCTTGCTTGAGTCCATAAATGGACCGTTTAAGCTTTCATACTTTATTATGATCATCCCTAGATGCAAATCCCTAAGGTTGTGTCATATAGACTTCCTCTACAAGGTTCCCATTAAGGAAGCTGTTTTGACATCCATATGCCAATCTCATAATCAAAGTGTGCAGCTAGTGCCAGTAAAATTCGAATGGACTTTATCATTGCAACAGGCGAGAATATTTTGTCATAGTCAATTCCTTGGATTTGTCTATAACCTTTCGCCACCAACCTAGCCTTATAGGTTTGGATGTTGCCTTCTGCATCAGTTTTACGCTTGTAAATCCACTTGCAGGCTATGAGTTTTATCCCTTCAGGTGCATCCACCAAGTCCCAGACTTGATTCTGATACATAGAGTCTATACGGATTTCATTTGCCTCAAGCCACTTGACTGAATCAATGTCACGCATTGCTTCATCATAACTGGTGGGATCGTCATTATCAATGACCTAATCATGTTCCTCATCAATATGGAAACCATATCTTTCAGGCTCATGTCTTTCACTACCAGACCTTCTAAGTTCATAACCTTGTGGTTGTTCCGTCGCTGCCATTTTGAGGGGCCTAGGGTTTAATTCTATGTTAGTTTGTTCTTCTCGTACCTCATTGAGGTCAAGTCTACTCCCACTACATTTCTTGAGAAGGAATTGATTCTCTAGAAATTAGCATTTCGTGAGACAAATGTTATTTGTTCATTTGGGATGTAGAACACGTATTCTCTTGAGTTCAAGGCATATCCTACAAACTTATATTTAACAGCCCTATCATCCAATTTTTTAGTTTGTGTGAGCTTAACATATGTGTCACATCCCCAAACTCTTAGATAACTAAGACTGTGACGTTTCCCAGACCATAACTCATATGGTGTTTGACTAACAGTCTTGGAAGGAACTTGGTTTAGTAGTAGTGTTGCAGTTTCTAAAGCAAGACCCCAAAATGAAAGAGGTAGATCCGTGCCTGGCATCATTGATTGGACCATATCTAATAATGTCCAATTTCTCCTTTCGGAGACCCCATTATACTGTGGAGTTCCCGGAGAAGTCCACTGGGAAACAATGTCATTTTCTCTCAAGTAATCTTGAAATTCGTCGCTTAAGTATTCACCACCTCGGTCATACCTTAGTGACTTAATACTTTTATTAAGCTGGTTTTCTACTTCAGCTTTGAAGACTTTGAATTTCTCAAAGGCTTCAGATTTATACCGCATAAGGTACACATACCATATCGCGAGTGATCATCGATAAAGGTAATGAAGTAGGAGAATCCACCTCTAGCGGTGACTGAAATTGTTCCGCATACATCAGAGTGTATGAGTTCTAATTTCTCCGCTGCACGCTGTTCTTTACCTTTGAAGGGTAATTTGGTAATTTTACTAAGTAAACAAGACTCAAAAGTTCAATAAGGTTCATATTTGAAGGGTCTGAAATACCCATCCTTATGTAGCTTAGTTAATCTTGTTTCATTGATATGACCTGAGCTACTGTGCCATAAAAGTGATTCATTGAGATTATTCGAGTTAACGTTGTATATATTAGAGGTTGAACATTCTTTGTTAGTTTGTAAGACATAGATACCATTATTCAAAATACCATCTCCATATTTTATTTCATTGAAATAAATAGAACATTCATTACAACTTATTAGGCATGAAAAGCCTTTATTACATAAAAAAGAAATTGAAATGATGTTCTTTACTAGAGAAGGTACATAAACACAATCTTCTAAGTCTAAAACTAAACCATTCGAAAAAACTAATGAATAAGTCCCCACGCACAATGCAGCCAGTTTTGCTCTATTACCCATGCGTAAGTCAACCTCCCCATGACGAAGTCTCCTACTGTTTCTCAGGCCCTGCACATTGTTACACAAGTGAGTCCCACAACCGGTGTCAATCACCCAAGTAGACGGTTCAGAGTTTTGAGAATATAGTTCAATCATATACAACATACCTGAAGCATTGGGCTTTTTGGCCTCTGGGCTTCCCTAGCTTCCTTGGCTTTCAAGGATCTGCAGTCTTTCTTCCAATGACCATTCTTTCCACGAAAGAAACATTTCCTCTTCCCTTTTTCTTCTCCACCTTACCATTGGGCTTTAGTTGATTTGGAGCCTTGGCCTTGGCCTTATTTTTTTTGGGCCTCGTGGCTTCAGGTCCGTACCCGTAAGCATGACGGAGGTTTTAAGCTCCGGTTTCAAGTCATTCTCTGCTTGCTTTATCAGATTATGCAATTTTGCTAAAGTAGCTTCTTTATTAGACAAATGAAACTGCATAATAAAGTTAGAGAAGTCTTTTGGTAAGGACTGAAGAATTAGATCGTGACCTATCTCATGATCCATGTTGAACCCAAGGTTGGCTAATTTTTCAATGTGTCCAATCATCTTAAGCACATGTCCACTAACAGATCATTCCTTATACCTTGTTTGGAATAAGGCACATGACACTTGGAATCTCACGGTATGAACGGAAGTTGCATACAACTCCTTCAAGTGAAAGATGATGGTTTGAGCATCCATATATTCGTGAGCTTTCTGAAGTTCTTCCGACATAGAACCAAGCATTATGCAAACTACTTGCTCATCATCATTGACATGTTTCTTCCAAGCATCAAATTTATTTTGGTCAGCATCTTCTGCGGGTTCAGGGGGAAATGGTCTTTCAAGAACATAGAAAATCTTTTCTTGTTGTAAGATAATTTTAAGATTTCTAAACCAGTCATTATAGTTGTCCCATTTGAGCTTATGCTCATCAAGGATGGAACGAAGTGATACTCTGTTTGCCATTTGAATGTTTGTTAAATATTTTAACCCACCTGTTAAAAGAAAATGTTAAACTTAGGAATATATTTTCATTAATGTTTCATAATAATATGGGCTTTTAATATTATGAAGTTGCTCCCACTCAATTGTTTTAAAATTTTAAGCAAATCGCATCAACCCCAATATGATGGATTTCTTGTGGGCAAGGATCCCATTATCATAATTTCATAACTCCGACAAGGGCCGATCGTTATAAAATACGATAATTAGGTAGGTTCCCAACCAATTATGATATAAATCATAATTCCTTGATCATTGGGTTGGGCAATCAAATATGCCATAGCTTATGCTAGTCCTTGTGGACACCCAATCTTTGCCACTAAGTTATAAGACCACGCCTAAGGGTCGCTACGTCTTATGACTCAGAAAAGTCAAACCATTGTCAATAGTACGATTTAGGGATAAATTGGTATTGGTCAGTCTGGTAAAGCCTAGTCCTGCCAATACGGTTTAAGCCCTTTGGGTCTATACTTTACAATAGGAGGCAAATTTTAGACTTAAATTATTATTGAGGATTTTAGCTAGTTTAAGTGAATAACTGTCAAATGGATTCCTCCATTGAAAATTCCTTAGAGGGAGGGTGGATCGAACTCTCTTTAATACCCTTACCTCTTAGGCTCTTATTGCCTTGGTGACAGGAATAAACAATAGTTCCTCCAAATTAGTCCAACACCTTAAATATTCTTTAAGGTAAGCTTTGAGTAAATGATTATCGAGATGTCTTCACAG